>JAWNPP010000034.1:0-147654 GCA_035047445.1 Drosophila siamana
GTATTTCTATATTTAAGACAACGACATAAGTAACAAAATATATAAATGTAATTTTGTATGTTTGTTATGTGTGTATGTTATATATCTTGTTTTATTTATTTTTACGCAACGTCGGGTCGGCAATTCGACGTTTGGCTTTTGAAATGGCCGTTCAAGAGGCCACCCAAAACCAAACCCGATTCCACAGCTGGAGACATAGTCAAATCCAGAACCAGTCGAGAGAAGCACAGGGAAGATTTTCTGCAGTTGCGAGGCGATGGCGATGGCGATGGCGATGGCAATTGCACTTAAACTTTACGCCACCGCCACAGTAAATTGAGTTAGTATAATTAAATATGACATTGGCAACCGTATATCCGGCACTCTATATAGAGCTTGTGTGGGCTGCCTCTTGTCTTGACAATTGAAATGAAGTGTTGACGCTCTGTGTGTGTGTATGTGTGTGTCCCAGCGTGTATGCGTGTGTGTGGCAGCGAGACTGCCGTGAATCGAGGCGACAAATGCTTGTATCATATGCATATCATGTCAGTATGCCAGGGGATGCACAGCATAATGAGCGAACCAACGCCAGCCTCCACATCCATCACATAGTACTCGTAAACGCTTCGCTACCATCATCAGCCAGTTTTCAATTAATGCATTCATCCAGGGCAGCCTTTCACTCATCCGCTGCCGCTGCCGCAGCAGCTACACGAGCTCAAGTAAATCTATACAGCGCGTGGAGTATCATGCTCGTACTCGAAACCATATAAACATGCTGCATTATAGGATTCCAAATTCATGCGTAACTAAATCAAAACTCAACATCACCAACAACAGCAACAACATCAAGAAGAGCGAAGGCGACGGCAGCGGCAACAACAGGAGCCACTGAAACTGGCAAATGCGTGAGGCAATGCTTATGAAATTGGCGTACAATTTGTGTGTGGCATATGCATACGCCACGAGAACGTAGCTTCATGCCTTGCTGTGGCATTAGCATTGGGGGTATTCACTACAATTATTCAAACTAATAATACACATATTACATACATACAAATTCGATATCAGCAGATATATCTTAGCTAAGCTAAGCTAGAATATATAATCTTATATATAAATATATATCGATGCTTAATTTTAGCTGCCTTCCAATCACAACTGCTTTTGAAAAACCTAATTTAAATAATTAATCGTGCAGGACTTCAACAAGCCTTGGTCTAAATGAAATTACGCGTCGTTTGAACACCCCTCTCAATAGCGGCCAATTGCTTGATGTGTAACAGCGGTTACAGCAGCAGTATCACAAGCGAACAGCAGTCCAGCAGCAACATCCTGGATTGAAGCAATACCCTTACAATTTGCACGCATTTTTCAGCGAACATTTCGACGCTGCAAATGCAGCCGTTAATGTAGCACGTTGCATATGCTCCATTGCAGCAAAAGCGCCAAAAGGGAGTGTCAACACCACGGCACAACATCGAGCTTCGAGCAGAATACGCAGAGAATGGTGAATGGAACGAACGAGGACGAAGCCCACAGCCAGTTGGAGGTCGGACGCTTGATATTGGGCGATGTCGCCGGCGGCTATACAAAGTTTTGCTCGCCGGGGCGACAGCTGTGAAATATGCCGTCAGGCATTTGAGTTTCGCATAATGCACGCCTGCCTTCCAAGTAGCCAGCGCACAGTGGGCCAATTTCATATTTGTCCGTTTTATTTATTTACATAATTTAAAAATCTGACTCAAAAATTAATTATGCCAAAGCACAAACCGCGTGTATAATGGAGAAAATAATAAAAATATAATCATTTACAAATAAAATGTTACTAAGCTAAATGAAATTAAATTAGATCTCACTAAAATAAATGCAAACCAAATCTACAATTCAAAATAATTCACAATTACGATCCTTGACATTTTTACAGCAGTATGCCTAAATTTCCTTGGTATGCTTTGATAATAACTAGAAATAATATACGCAATTAAATTATATTCATTTAAAATTGTTCACATTAAACTAAAGACTCTTAATTCTAGTTTTTGATTAAATCCAATTTATCCATAGTAAAGAGTAGGCAAATTTCTGTTTTTTTAATACTGATCTTTATTTACATAAATAAATATATTGTCTACATGATATTGTTTTCAACCACTGTGCGCGGTTATTGTCGCCGCCGCCAACGACGTTGTTGCCTGATTTGTATGCAATCATATTTTTGGGCTGCAGTGTCTGCGCAATGCTGTCTCGCTCGACTTGATGATACTGTTGGATTACATTTAGGATTGTTTATGTTGTCATCTCCTCCGCAATTGTTGCTCCGACTCTGACTCCAACTCCGACTCCGGCTCCGGCGAATGTGCGAGCTACAATTGCGCATGATATACGATGGCGACAACGACGCTGCTGCTGATGCTGATGCTGCTGATGATGATGACGTTGACTACGATGATGATGACGTTGGCTTGTAGTTGTAGTTTTAGTAGCTGCTGCTGGTGTTGTTGTTTTTATGGTCTGGCAGTGAAATGCGAGTGCAAAAACACCATTTAGTCTGTTGCTGTTCCAAAACCCACATGAAAACCTGGTCACAAGGAAGCCACCGCATTTGGAAAATGGACCAATTTGCTGCCTACTGTGCATGCTACCGTCTGCATCAATTAAACTCACGTGGGCGCCATTGCAATTGCAGTTGCAGTTGCAGCAGCAACTGCTGATTCCGTTCCGTTGTTGCTGTTCCAGTTGCAATTGCGATTGCCGCCAATGTGGCCAATTGTTATTCATAAATGCAATTCAATTTGAAAATTGCTTTAATTCAACCGAGTTTTCGTCACCTTTCCCCAACGTTAACTTGATAAAGATGCTGGAACAAACAGCCAATAGACATATACGGTTGAAAGGAATAAATGTTCCCAAGATAAAATTTGCAGGCAATAACTTTCGATTTGAAAAACTTTAAAACAAAATAAGCATTATATTATTATGTATTCCATATACATAAGCGTATGTATGAAATTAATGTAATAGCAAATGCACTTTAATTTGTACCTTGAAAAAAATTACTTTTGAATTAATTTTATTGCGTAAGATTCAACAAAAAAAATTGCAAGAATCGCACTATTGATTGATCATCAATAAATAAATCGAACAAAATTGTGAGTGTATTTAAATTCAATTCAAGTTCATGATGCCGAACAAAAGAAAAAGTAATAAATTTGAACTGAGCTGAAAAAAATGTGAGCGTTGCTCTTCGAGCGTAAAAATGGCTGTTTTTTGGAATTGAGGAAGGGATAAATGAGGAGGGAAATTTTTTTTTTTTTTTGTTTTAGTTTTTTTTTTTTTTTTTTTTTTTTTTTTTGTTTTTGAGAAATGTAATGCGTTAGTTTGTGTTAAAATTAACGGAAACCGTTTGCCGGTAATGGTCAATGGCCAACGGCGTCGGATTCAACGCTTTTCTTTATGCAATGCGCTTTTTCCATATGGCTTCAACTCATTCGCCAACTGTAGTTATTATATATAGCTGAACCTGTAGTTGAATCAGTATCTGTATCTGTGTCTGGACAATTACAGTTCAGCGCATTTGCGTAAATCTGCATAAACGCACAAAAATAACGGAAAAACGAAAGTTGCGAAAATAAAAATTATTTTCAATTTCACGCTTCAAATAATTTACTAATTAGATTTGCATTTATTTTCTTCTTTTTTTTTTGTTGCCAAATATGTACGTACGAGATTTTCATAGTGAGAAAAGTTGAAAATTTCCCACCCACTTCGCTGACTTGGCAACATTTTGCAGCAGCCAAATTATTTGGCTGAAAGTTCACAAAATGCTTGCAACATAGCTGAACAGTTAGTTGACCTCCATTTAAGCCAACAACAATGCCAACACCAAAAACAACAGCAGAGCGACAAAACATTGGGGGCCCACTAATTATTCAGCAATTTAGCAAAGCTCATCATAATTTGCATTCGGATTCGAACTGAATTTAAAAGGAAATGATAGCCAACTAGGGTTGCAATAACACCATAAATACGTTATAAAGAAACATATGTACAAATTTCCACAAGTTCAAACTTTTATTTTTTTTTATTTTTACTGATTCGATATTAAAAATGTATCCTAAAGGTCTTGAACAATATTTTGTTGTTGTTTGGTTAAAATAATGCGGATTAAAATTGCTTTTGATTCCGGTTTTTCCTTCAACTATTCTTTTAGTAATGCTTTTTTAAATTGTTAATTAGTTTGTTTAAAAATTGGTCTTTTAATTCAAAATAGAACTGGTTACAATTAACTTGATTTCCATCAAGCACAAACACGAAATAAGTTTTTACTCCTTTTTTGTGTGTTTTTAATACATTTCTGTCAATTGCAATGCTTAGTCTGCAGCCCTGGCACTTGAAAGCCTAACAACATTTTGAGCCAATTTAATCAAAGCCAAATGATAGACGGTGCAAGAAAGAAAGACAGACAGTCCAGACCGACTGGACCGACAGGCTGACAATCGTTCAGAAGAAGTACGAAATATATAAAGACAAAACGGCCAGAGAGACAGAGACAGACAGCGAGAGAGCGATAGGTTGAAGTAGAGCAGGCGAGGTAAGAAAAAGAATGCAATGGATTCATTGGCCATGGCATTGCTCGCATTTGCATATTGGCAATCTTGACAAGCTACGTACACAGCTCCTTTTGGGCAACTGGCAAGACAATGATGCGACTGTGACTCTGATATCAATGCGCAACTGCAAGCAACTGGCAACAAAAACAACGACGACGACGACGATGACGATGACTGCGAATGGTAGAAATTCATTTGGCTTTTTGTCTCAGCAATCGATCTTTCAATCAATGCCCGAAAGCCAAAAGCGTGCATCCGAAACTGCTGGCGCTGTGACTCAGAGTCAGAGACAAACTCAGACTCGAAGTCAAAGTCGAGCACTCGCAGTTGGTGGAAGGCTCATCGATTCTGGATCGGATCGCATGCAAATTGCCATCCGCCTGTTGAATGCATCAAAATGCAATCAAAATTAAAAACGCAACAAAAAATACCAAAATGAACGACAACGAACAGTTGCATGATTCATGGCGGTCTGTCTATCCGTCTAGCTGTATCTCCAGTCTTCTGCAGTCATTGATGCTGAGGCTGAGTGTGGGGGGTTTGGCAGTCATTATTTTAATTAATATGACAGAAACGTTGCACAAATGCAAATGTGACTCAATTAGCTGGGGAAGTTGGCTGAAAAGAAATGTCAGTGCCTGGATGCTGACATTTAAGTAATTTCAAACGTTTTCCCTAACAAATTGTACAAACGACACAGCACAAGCTGAAAATCACTGCAAAAATATCAGCAATGACCTTTTGACATATGACTCTCTCTCTCTCTCTCTCTCTCTCTGACTCTGCCGCCCACTCTTTCAATCTCACTCGATGTGTCCCTGAGTTGCCCCCAGTTCGTTTTTTCCACGCTGACTTCTTAACTTTGTTGTCTGTCGTTGTCGTTGTCGTTGTCGTGGCTCATATAGGACACAGTCAAGAGACAGAGAGACACACAGCGAGATATTTTACAAATGTTTTCAATTGAATTGCTCTGATTTTGGCCAAATGCAGCTCGCAATGCAGCAGGCAACAGCAACAGCAACAGCAGCAGCTTTTGTGTTGCATTTTGGCCCGCTGGCAGCGCCGTTAAAGCCAACGCCGCCAGCGGCAGCCGAAAATGTCGTGATGATGGCAAATTGTAAATAGCTTAAATGGTCTAAATGGTTTAAATGATTTCAATAGCTCTTCTCTTGGCGGAGGCGGCCTGTTTGCTGCTTCTCCTCGCTCCCAGTGGTAGCAGCAATGTAGACAACAACAACAACAACAACAACGACAGAAATGTCGACAACAACGACGACGACGTCTAAGAGGACTGCACTGCACTGTTGGCTCGTTTTCAATGGTAACAGTTATCACACAAACTAATGACATGAAATTAGGTATTGGCCTGGCTGCTTGGTTGCCTGACTGTTTGGCTGTTTGGCTGTTTGGCTGCTTGGCTCAGTGCTTGGCTGGCCTGACTTGTTGGCTTTTTAGCTGACTCTGCACTCCGCTTTTTTTTCTTCTTTTGGCTAAAACAAAGCAGAAACGGTAACAGAGCTAACTACAACAGCAACAGCAACAACAGCAACAAAATATCTATGCACGTCGTTGTTATTGCTTTTGATGCCTGTGTTGTTGTTTCATATGCCACAGCTACCTCTGAATTTAAAGTTGAATTGGGCAAATGCACTTTAAGAAAGCCGAATGCACTTGTTGCAAATCAGTGCTCCAAATAAATAATTAAGTAAATTATAGTAAAAAATAAAACATAAATATTCAAAGTTGTTGTTACATCAACAAAGCTTGTATAGCTAGTTGCCTTACGTTTACAGTAAAATTAGAAACAAATTATATTTAAATTAATATTTAATGTAATGCATATGAACTTTTGGTATAACATATTTATAATTACTACGTTAAACTATTTTTAACATTTGCTCATATACTTTCCTGTTTTCAGAAGTAAATAGCTTAAAAATAATAATCAATTTCCGTCTCGATTTTTCACAATGTTTCCTGCCCCAAATCTTCAACGCAGCCCAAAGCAGTTGTCGCGTCCCTAAACACACCAGAAGACAATTCACCCGTGTGGCATGGAAAACGCGAACCCTAGATAAACCGTTATACTATGAACTACAAGCTACCAAAAAAAAAACAAAAAAAAAAAAAAACAATGAATATAGAAAACGTTTTGTGTTACAAGTATTGCAATATTTTCTCCTAACCGCATTAAAATATTCCTATTGGCTTATTGATTTGTGCTACCAAAATTATCAGCAGACACAATAGCTCGAGTTCATGATCTTTCCGCAAACAAATCCAAAAGTCAGCAACACAAGTAAAAACGCTAAAGGCGAGAGTGCTCGACTCTGAGCTACCCTATGCACATCATATAGAAATTATATGTTTTATTGTATTGCTCGAATCACCACAAAATCAATAATGCAGTTCATTCATAAGAGAAATTTAGAGAATAAAAACATTGTTAAATCAACTAAGTTCCTTACGCTGATCAAAAATATATATATCTTTGTACAACTTGGGCATTTTATCTACATTTCCAGAAAACTTTGATACCTTTTTCCTTCAATTTTCAATGGGCGCAGGGGCATAAAAAGAAAATTCACAACCTCCAACTGTTTGCCTATGTTAAACATTTCCTGGTGAAATTTGTTGTGGCGCAAACAAATTTTCACAATTTCTTGGCAGTTAGGCGGTGTCGGTGGCATTCAGATTTGGCGTAGCATTGAATTATAGTGGCTCATTAGGCCCTTTTACTTCAATCACGGCCAATGAACAGAATCAGGCCGAGCAAACGACAAAGCAAAGCATTTAACAATTGGCCATAAAAGGCGCTAAGAGATCTGTGAACTGAGAATAGAACCAGAGGAGAACGAAATAATTTAGATCACGAATTGGTTGTAGTATGCAAATTAATCAAATGTCGCCAGGTAATTCAATAATGTCAAAACAGGCTAACGAAATCAATTATTTAATCGCTGGAAATTGTAAGCGCTCAAACCGACTTGAACTTTTCATATTAATTACACAGAGCAAACAGGAACCACAACAACAGCAACAACAACGACAACAACAAAAATATAATATCAATATGTAAGATAAGATTTCCAAAAAGAGAGAAAAATGAGAAAAGAAAAATGCAGCTCAGGGTGGTCGTTAAATATTGTTGAATCGGAGACAGCTTGTTTGGGTAATCCAAGACGGCATTTAACCAATTTAATATTTTTATCTATGATCTTGTACTACAGCATCGTTTTTAGACCCAACAAAATAGCCTCGCTCGCGGTTGACTGTCGAGCACTTCCTCTCGCCTTCTCTCCTCCTCAGTTCTAGCCGAAATCTTAGCCGAGTCTTAGTCTTAGGTCTGATTGTAAGTGTCGCTGACTGTAATCAGAGAACCGAGCACTGAGAACTGAGATGGCTACAGGGTATTGCCTGGAAACGAGTTGAAGAATCGAAAATGAGTGAAATACTTTTGTGTCCAGCTCTCGTGGACTTTGAGTTCTAATTGGCGCTTGTAGTTGCTTGTTGGAAAATCTGAGGTAAGAATCTACAGCGTTCTTATCTCGCTGGAAAGAGCATTGAGCATTGAACATTGAACGTTGAACAGTGAATCCACAGAGACCAGCGAACATCTAAACATTCGAACAATCAACATTGAGCAAGAGAATTCCATGGCTGTCAGAGACGGCGGCGACGACATTGATGCATGTTTATGTAACAGCAAATCGATTCTGCTTCAATTCTATCAATTCCATTTTCTCCAGCTGGTCGCTCAGTCTGTCTTTCTCCTGACAACATTTTACTATAATTAACAAAAACTATCTCAGTTGCTCTCCGTTCAGTTCAGTTCAGTTGCCGCCGCAGCCGCAGTTCATAAATCTTGATGTGATTTGATAAATTTAACCTTAATTAATTACTCTGTTGTGGTTTATCAGCAAATCTGGCCAATATACTCCAAGAGTATGTGTGTGTGTGCGTGAGTTTCGATGCCTATTTACTTTATGGTTTAATTGATTTCGGGCCGCCCGTTGCGCGTCTAACTTCGAGCTTAAACTAGGTCAGTCTGTTATCATTGCCGGAAAATTAAATCAGAATTTGGTTTATTTCTTTTTACAAACACTTTGCCAAGCTGGGTGATATGCTGCTCTTTGCCTGTCTTTGGCCATTTGGTGTCGATGTGTATTTAGTTGTGGTTTTGCGTTTTTGTTTGCATCTAAAACTTAAATTGATTTTTAACCCGACCTTGCCCACAGTTCAGTTTCTGTGGGCTCAATTCGGTTCGGTTCGGTACGTTTAGGTTTTTTGGCATTTCGAATGCAGCCACATGCAATCAACATTCAGCCAGGCCACAATGCTGAATTATTCATTATAAACTGTTGATGTTGGCAATTTATAATATTTGCACAAATATTTTTCGATTCAAATTCGACTCTTCTTCGCCCAAAAATAAATGTACAGATTACTTCAAATATTTGCACAGAATACCTTAGAAATTGTAGCAAATTTCCTTTTGCCAAATACCTTTACACAAAAGGCAAGACAAAATTAATTGTGTTAAAGAAATGTACGATATTTGCATTGTATTTATTTGCCGAGCAGAATTCTTTAATTGTGATTTTTGTTAACTGCCATAAGCATTTTCAATTATTTAGATAACCTGCGCTTTAATCCCAGTAGCTGGAACACCATTTTTCACTCAATATAAAAAAACATTTTGTGCCGTGACCAAAATCGAATCGAACCGAACTGAAGCGAGCCCAACCCAAGCAACGGGTTCGTGACACTCACTCAATCAGGCCAAAAATAGGGCCCTTAGCTAAACAGGCAATTGGAAGGTTTTGAGGTGCACCACATCACTTACGTCATCCACTCAGCAGCTTAGTTACCCATTCCCATTTCGAAATGCTCGTAAATATCACAAACAGGGAATTTAAATTGAAGTAAAAATGTGTACAAATATTTAAACATGCGTTCGCCCGCCCACTCAATACTCAATACTGAATACTCGACAACTACTGACAACTACGGACAACGAGGCCGAAATGAAAGTAAAGTTCCACTGAAACTGAGTTGCGTTCAATTAAAAGGATTTTCGATTTTACAAAGTGCGTTCTGTCCGTGTGCCCCCAGGCGAGGCATAGGTGATTCGAATCAAACCAAACTCAATCGAACTCAACTCAACTCAATTCAGCTGAACTGAATCAAACTGAACTGAACTGAACTGAACTGCAGCGGGCAGGTAAATAAAAGTAGGCATGTTAAACGTTTTTGTACATGACAACTGACAACTAAGAAAGACAAGGCAAATTTCATTTCGTTGGTCCAGGCATTTTCAAATGGAGCACTGAAAAAAAAGCAAGCAAAGTTCATAATCGTAGCCAAGAAGTAATAACCAGCAGCAGTATTAAAGCATAGACGCAGTAACTGACAATTAAAGTGGCATTCAAAGTTGGCATTTATGCATTTAATTACCAATAAGATTCCAGTGGAATATTACACTTATTTTGAGTCATTTCTTTATTTTGAAATAGGAAATTTGCAGCTGCATTATACCCGACAGAAATAAAGCAAAAATTGTTGTAAACAAAAATTGCTCAATGCAAAAATTGATTAGAAGCTTTAGCAACATTTGACGCATTTGTCTGGAAATGGAAAAGGGTTTGTGATGAAAGCGAGGTGGAAATATGTTCGATGCTCTGACGCATCCTGGCAGGCGAAGTTGGGGCAGTCAACCATTGGCAGCTGACAGTAGCTTGAAGGCTGGCTTTATAGCAATGTGGATGTTGATGTCGATGCTAAGTCGACTCGAGTTTGATGCTCTCAAGGATATATGCGGGAGCGCTTGCTGTCGGCAGCATGCTTTGCTATATATGTGTGTACTGTGTGTGTGTGTGTGTGCTGTGTCCTGTGTAAACGTGTTGTGGACAGGGGCTGGCTTAAGTTGCAAGGATATTTCTGTTTGTATGGCAAGTTTTGTGTGTGCTGTTTGTACCGCAGCTTTGTTGCTCAATATCGACTCAGCGCACACAGCACACAAACTGGGTCAACTATTGCTCCTACTCCTCCCCATCCTCGCTGCCACATTTGCCCATGTGTCCTGGTCTAAGGCAAAAAAACAAAAACAAAAACAAAAAGAAAGGAAACAGAATTGAAGCACACGTAGTGGCAACTATCTGAGAATGACGCCAAATTACCAATGCAAAATATCCTGGTAGCATTTACCTAGTGCAAATATAAAAACAGACAAAACTGACTGACAACACAGAAGAAACAAAGAAATAAGAAAATGATAAATTCAAACATTACCTGGCGTTCTAAAAGAAAATTTGCTGCCATTTGGTACTTTCTGTTTGGCAGGCAGGCAACAGCTGCTGGTTGGCACTTTGGCACAATTTTTCGCTGTCGCCAACATCTTGAGTTTGGCTCACATTGTCACACGGTAAGTACTAGTCGTTGGCCAAGTTGGTTGTGCAACAAAACTGTGTGCCACACTGCTGCACACAGGTGTTGGCGTCTTTTGAGTATGATGAAGTGGATTGCGACGGCTCACAGGACTAAAAGCAAAATGTGTGCTGACTAAAAAGGCATCGCTGAGCCAGGATAATATGGAAGTCGAACAGGACTCAGCAGGACTCTCAACTATGTGAGAATGTTGCCAAGTAGCACAGCGCAAAAAAGAAAACGAGGGATTGCACTGAACTGCATAGAAGAGGGCTAATAAAAGAGAAGCAGGCGGCATAAATACAAGTTGCATGCTGATATGAGTAGCACAAATAAAGTTATAGCTCTGTCTCAATGCACTCAACGGAAGCCCATGAAATGCAATTTTTTTCTAAATAAGGAAAACAAGCCGCTAGGTGAATTTATTATGGACAACATTTTAATAAGGCGAAGCATTTACATTTACTATATTTAGTTCACTTGCGCACATTGAACAACTTTGACAGTCTCCCTTGCTGCAGGCGAGCCAATCATATCATTTTGAACGCTTAATTTAAATGCTCTTCCCTTTTAGTTTTGCATTTCTTGCTGCCTGCTTAATTAGAGCGAATTAAATGTGTGCAGAGCAACAGCAATGTCAATGAGTCCCACGAGCACCCACAAAAACGACAGAGAACTCCAAAAAGAATAGAAATGACAAGACAGGCGAATGACTTAATCGCATTTTGGGGGCAGACTTTGTTGCACTCTCACCGACCGACCGACTCTACCGACTCGACAGACAGACAGACAAATTTGCCATAAAAATGCAAATGAAACATTGAAACACATCCAGAAGTGAACTGCACTGCACTGCACTGAACATAAGAGCAGCCAAAGGAGAAAAAAGAATTAAGTGCTACGTCTCTAGTCCGTGTCGAGAGATGTGATGAAGTGCAAGAGTTACGCCATATCACGATGTTGGCTCTTAGCTGTTGGTTAATGCCATGGCTAATCCGCGACCGTTACCTTAATCCCCAGCAATTTTGTTAACAAACGAACATCAAAGGAAATAAAATGTGCAATAAATTTAATTTGCACGGCGTTCCCGAGCCAAATAAAAATCACACCTCATGAAGGGTATGAATGAGTTTTTTTATTTTTTTTTTTGTCTTTGGCTTTCGTCTGTCTCAGATTTGTTTTTTTTTTTATTTTTTTCGTGTTTTTGTTTTTTTGTTTTTTTGTGTTTTGTTTCACGAACACAAGAACCCCATGCTCAATAAGTAGAACGAAAAGAAAAACTCAACTGGTTACGTTTTTATCGCTCGCTTTTATCGCCAAAACTTCAAGTTGCCAAAGAGACAAAAGTGCACTAACTTAATTTGGACACGAAACTGCGATACCCTGCATTAATAATAACGTATATAGCTTGGATTTGGAATACTACTCATCTCATAGGGTATTTAAACAAAAAAGTAATGCCAGAGGCAGTGCTCTGTGGCTTAACCTAGAGAGAGAGTGGCGCAGATGCTCGCGAACTTGCGACTGACTGCATCGCGAACTCAACACTTGATCAAAATGCCACAAAGCGATTTGCATATTTTAATTAAATTCGCGCTTTTGCCGGAACCCAGCTATACAGCAGAAAAGCGCAACAAAGTCAGAGCGGGAGCGAGAGCGTAAGCAAAAGCGAGACGCCGAAAGAGACGCAGATAGACCACCAGGCAGCCAGCAGAAGGTGGGAGTGACATAAAACGGTCTGTTGCTGTCTTTGCTATTTTTAAAAATATGTAAAAAAGCGCGCAACACATGTGACCACAAGCGTATTAAATTTTGTGCGCACTCCAAACACACCAAAAAGAAACGAGCAAAAAAAAAATAAAAGTTTAGCTGGAAAACTTGGCTGGCACTGAATGGTAGCTAAGTGGGCTGACTTAAAAAGACTGAGGCAGGGAGCCAGAGATGTGGGGGGGTGGGCGTTGAGAGAAGCGGCCGCGACGCTTTCCGGGATTTGCACTGGCCAAAGGTAGCCAACTAACAGAGTCGCAAAGTGACTGTGACTGTGACTGTGACTGAAAAGGTCGCCCCCAATACACTGTGGAAAAAATGCGCTCAGAGGCGAACAGCGACTGGCAGTGAGTGAAATTGTAAAATGGATATCGGATGAGCGACGTGGGAATATGCGGCGTATACTTAATGTAGCATTGAATTTGGGTAAAATACTTTGAGTAGCAAGACGATAGTAAGTGAGTAGTGTACAAAACACAACAGAGTAAACAGAATTGAAGTAAGTTGTTATCATATTAATTTACAATTACAATTTACAATGCAAGGGATATAAGCAAATTTTGAGAATTGTTTATTTTTATTTATTTCTTTATAATTTAAATTTCTTTCGAAAACATTCTCAAATGTCGAATGTGATTCGCTTTAAAAGTAGAATAATTATTATTATTTTTTTTGAAAAGCTGAAAACTCATAAATTTCGATTAGCACAATTGATGCTAATGTTGATTTTAATGCAATTTTTGCATATTAATTTTAATGAGTTTTCACGTCAAAATAAAAAAAAAATTGCTTTCACGAAACGAAACTCAAGGATTCTTTCAACCCTACAAATTTCGAAATGTGATGCATTGCTGTATTCTACATATGTATATTTGAAATCATAGTTTAATAGTAAATTATTTTCACAGTTAACATGTAAAATGTGTCATCGTCATACTTATATTAATTAGCACATGAAATTGCATATTTATCCTGCAGAGGATTACAAAAATTAAGTTGAAGATTATACAATAAATTATAAACTCAATAATCAAACAAGCAACAAAACACAAACAAATATTAATTTACTGCAAACAAATTAACACAAAATTAAATAGATTTCTTCACAGACCTTTATTTAAAATGTATAGAAATTTGCATTTCCTTAAATGGGTATATTTATGAAAAATTACGGGCAAAATTAAATTAAGTAAAGAAAACTTAATAGTTTGATCAACTATTTAGCAAACTAAAATCGAATTGATTACCAATTAAAAGTTGTTCAGTGTAGCAGCAATCGCCAAGCATTACAGCCATATTGCCAGTTAGCTGCCACTCGAATTGCTGCTGGTGCCGCCTGCAACATGGTCAGAGCGCAGTGCAGCATAAAGTGTTAAATTGGATTAATCCACAAGATTTACGTTGCGGGTGATATCAACACGCTAACATGGCAACCAGCTACGACTACAACGACTACAGTGGCCAAGGCAAGCAGCGTTCGAAGCTCTGCAACATGTCGCCATAGCACCAACAGCGAAAACAGCAACAACAGCAATACTTGAGCAACATCAGAAATTTTATTAAAACCGGACGCGTAGCTCCACATCACCGGAAATACGACGGCAAGAACAACAAATAGCTGGCACTCATAGCGAGTAAGTGTGTCAATCTGTGCTGCAGTTGCAGTTGCTGTAAATGTTGGTGTTGCTGACATTGTTGCTGGTATCGTCGCTGTTGCTGCCGCCGGACGTCAACGACCATGCAAATTTCAATGCGAATTTGGGATTAACAACGTCCACAACTCAACAGGCTGGACCAGCCGCAATGTGAGCTAGTTGTAGAACAACAGCAGCAACAACAGCAGCAGCAACACCAACAGCAACAGCAACAGCAACAACATCTACAACAGCAACAAGCGGCGGTAATAATGCCTTGACAGCAGAAACAACAACAGCGGCAACAACAACTGCTTGGCAAACGCGTTGATTATCCCAATCAGCAACACTTTACCAGCGTAAATCTATTTAATTTGCCATTGGGCTCCATTTCCATGCCCCGCTCACCGACTGCAGTCAGCGTCGAGGCGTCGTTGTTGCAACTACAGCTACAACTATAACTACAACTACAAGTTGTGGATGCAACTACAAATCAGCTGTTTGCAGCTCTTGTTAAATGTAATTGAACCTGTTCTTTGAGTTTTGTTTTGTAATTTATTATTGGCGCATGAGTTCTGGAAACCGAACTGAAAGCAAAATATGCGCCTTGAGTTCAGAATTGGATGCAATGCAACAGCAGAATCGTAGCTCATGATGCGAATCGGAGTGGCATGGCATGCGAGGATCGCGTCAAGATCGTGCCTGACGCGTAATTGATTATTACGAGCAACAGGCAACGGGCAACGCGCAACAACTACTTGCAACAGCAACATGCCAGCATAATGATGTATTAGTTAAAGTTGGCCAACCGGTTCGCATTTCGGCCATGAAAAACGTTTTAGAATTAGGCGCTGTGATTACATGGCCAAGTGCATTGAAATTGAAAAGAAGTGAGCAACTTGCGCACACTTAAGTTCAGCTTGAGTTGATGATACGCGCACAAATCGCCAAAGAACTGGTCCGAATCTTCGTTTTGGCATACGTGTGGAATGTTGCAAGCAGGCCCCTTCCGCCACAAAGACTTTAAAACAGAGCAACCGCAAACTGAATTGACGTGCAACCCAAGTGTAAGCTGAAAAAAGTGTGTTTCGATAATTGAATTAAATTTCGTGATTTGTTAAACTAAGCAATGACATATCGAGATGATGAGAAAACCTGAAGGAATGTGTTAAGTTTAAGGAAGTCAAATACGAAATCATAAATGTTGAATTATTCGTCGTGGAAGCATCTACTATATAACATTTGTCAGCAGAGATTCATTTCTACTTACTACATACTTATTTTCCGAATTTATCAGATTCACAGCTATAAATTTGTACAAAACATTAACTAATACGTAGTTAAATTTATAAATAACGTCAGTGAGGCCTTTGTCATCAAACTCAAACCGATTTCTTTGCATAAACAGTTGCTTCAACATATCAATCGTAAACATTGAATTACTATTTGTTTTCTCTGGTCTCAAGCTCTGATTTTACCTGTTAGAATTTCGATATAATTGTAATTTCATGAATTTTATTCAACTTAAATGTAGTTATGTAGCTATTTTAAATCAAGTGGCTTTTTTGTATATTTATTATTGTTGAATTATAGTCGATTCGCAATCCTACGAATCTTACTCAAAGACTGCATATGTGAATCATTCGAAGGGCTGTTGGCTGTTGATATTTTTAGCACATTGTAATTCACACACTTTGCCAGCAAATGACAACAATTGACTGCAGCTGAGGCACTTGCAACCCCCTCCCACCCAAGGGGAAGGGTCGGGCTTGTCAGCGAGGCCCCCATAACTCATAAAAGGCACCAGCCAGCACATAGCAAACACTAAAGCAGACCAATTTTAATTGCCCGACATTAAACGATCGACCACGACGACAACGGCGGCCAAAGACAGAAATCGAATAGCAAACGAATAGCAATAGCGTATAGCAATAGGAATACGAAAACGAATAGGAATAGGAATAGGATTTGCAATAGCAATATCAATACCATTACCAATACCATTACCAATACCCATACAAATGGGACTCGCAGCGCCATAAAATATGCGCACGTTGTGTTGGTTTGTTGCCGTTTGTTTGCTTTGCATATGCGCAAAATCGAAGGCAACATCCAAAAAGTATAAAAGCACTAGCCAGGCATATGGCCTGGTCTGCTCTGCTCTGCTGCTCTGCTCTGCTGGCCTGGTCTGGTCTGGTCTGGTCTGGTTGTGTGTGTTTCATGTGTGTCCGTCCCATGGCCAGGCCAGGGCCGTTCTGTCCTGCTTTGGATCTGGTCTGGCCAGACAGCATTTAGCGTACGATTTGGCGGCGCGAAAAAGATAAACTCATAAATTATGGCATTGAATGTCACTTCGCCGGCGTTGGCAGCAGCAGCAGCAGCAAAAGCAGCAGCAGTCGCCACCGACAATGGCAACTGCGACTATCGACTGTCGACTGTTGAGTGTCGACTTCGCTGCCGCCACGGTCAGGACTGGGAGCATCGTCATCGGCATCGGCATCGGCGATAATGAAGCCCATTTTAAAGTCACTACCATTCAATGCGATTTGATTTACAATCCCATTTCGATTATAATCGATGATGATGTGTGTGCGCGCTTCGGCCATGCCATGAACTTGCATATAAATACCAATCTGTGTCCCCGACATAGTCATCCTCGTCGCAGTCTCTCTCTCTCTCTCTCTCTGTCTGTCTGAGTCTCCGCTTGTGAGGCAAATGCTAAGCAGTTCAGTTCAGGTCGTTCACAAAGTCTCTAGCGGTTTTCCAAGGAAATCGAAACGCCGAAACTGAAGCTGAAGCTGAAGCTGAAGCTAAAGTTGATGCTGTTGCTGTTGCTGCTGCTGCTGCTGCTGCTGCTGCTGCTGCTGCTGTCTGCGCCTTTTGGCTTGCCCCTCGATTGCTGCCGCCGTATCGCAGTAATTTTACCTGTTGGTGGTGCAGCAATTGAGCGTGCTTTGGCTGGGCATATAGCCGCCAACTTGTCAGACAGAACGAACGAAGCTAACGAAACTGCCGCCAAATGCATCGCGAGCTAGCTCTTCCATCTCCCACACTTTTTTGGCCACGCCGTCGCAACGATGGTGGCAATTGTTTTGATGTCCGTTGATAACTGCAGCTGCAGGGGGGATCTGCCGATTTCACCAGGGACTGATGAGCAGCCAGTCCCCGCCAAATCAATAAGAATACAAAACAAAAACAACACACAGCTCGCAACTCGTAACAATGGCTTTTATACTCATATACTTTGTCACGTGTTTCGGCGGCTCAGCTTGAAGCAATTTTTATGGCATTTTAATTGAAGCTGAGGCTGATGCTGATACTGATGCCGAAGCCATATAAACTCGCATACAGCGGATGCGTCGATCCATCCGAATGCAAGTTCAACCCACGCAGTGTTACAATTTATTACTACTTAATTGTTAATGCTGTTTTCGATGTTATTGTTGCCGTTGAAGTATTTCGTTAACGCCCTTTCTACAATATGTCTTAATTTCAGCGCGACGCCCTCCTATATAAATGCGACGGTCAAATCCGCCGTTCGGCTGTGATTCAGTTGGAAATGCCCGAAGATAGACTGAAAAAATGTCAAGGTCTAAGACCATAGAGAAATCATCAGATTTGGAAGACCAATCAAGGGTTATCAACGGAACTTCACAATCTTAGGAATATACAAATTATAGCTATTATTGATTATTGTAATACTCTATTAAATTTATTTTACATAACCTCACCTGACTATTTAGCTGTTAAAATGTACGTTGAATTTCGCAAAAGCTTCGCTTTAAATCCTTCCCAGCTAAAAGCTGCCGATATGGAATGACGCAATCAGCTTGCAATGGTTATATTGTCGCCCACTTAGGCCCAAGAAAACTAAAAGCCCAGTCATAAATGGCCTAAAATATGGCACATGGCACTCACATTCGTCAAATTTGGTGAACGAACGATTTTTGGAGTCGAGCGAAAGTAACTGGCCAACGAAGAAGAACCCAGATTCCCATATACCTACTGCGTACCATATTCCATAGCCATGCGCCATAATAACCAGAAGCCTGCAGACTCGTTGCTCGACAAAGTGCAGTGATAAATCAAATTGTCACTTTTGTATACATATTTTGCGCCAAGCGACGACAGCTTCGCCCAGTTCCATGCAAATTGGAAAGGCTTTTAATATTTCGCAATGCCACACTTCGGCATGTGAGTTGCAAGCTGCACGCTGCACAGTGCTGGCTGCATTCTGTAATATGGAGATTGACGCATGCAGAGCACTTCATACATTCAGGCCCGATAATCATTGTTATTTTGATAATTTCACGTGAAAAATTGCATTAATAACTTTAATTTGTATCATGCGACACCCAGCGGGATACTCACAAGTGTTGGACAGCGAGGCTCTAGTGAAATAAATTGTAACTAAAACGAATTCACACTTAATTGCTTTATAATATGCAATTGTAAATCTATTGATACATTTGCAAATGAGTTAATTCACTGTTCTATACATTCGATTTGCCTTTAGACAAGCTTATAAAAAACTTGTGTTTAGACAATGAAACTAATTACGTTATGTTATGTGCACTGCACAAATTGAACAATGCATTGCATGAAACAAGTTATGTCCATACACCATACACATACATATCTTATATTTAGATGTGCGTTTATTTGTTTTTGCAAAACCAAAAATATATTGCAAAATTAATAGGCATTTGTTCGCATGAAATATAATTATGGCATTGCGATAAGTGCACATTGATTAGCTAATTGCACACATTTATTTTGGTCCCCCGTGATTAATAGGTTTACAGTACATACATAGCCTTTAAAATCGAAGTTGAATTAATTCACAATCATATTTAATGCCACTCAAGCAGCTTATTTTCTCATACACTGCATTTTAACAAAAGCTGTTTAACAGCGGAAGTACTAGGTTAGTAGCCGTAGCCAAAACAAAAGTTTTTATTTCAAGTAAATTTGCTGCATAGTTAACTTTGTTCGTTTCTGTCTGGTTTCAAGAGTTGCCAGATTGTTAGCAGCTATTTTACCATCGACGCCAATTGGCAGCATCGAGCGAAATAAGAAATACTTGGTATCAATAGACTTCACATCTATTTTTAATTTTTTATTTTGTTGTGTTATGTCAGTATGTTAGTGTCAAGAATATAAGATGCTTCAAAAATTTACAATTTGTACTAAAATTTACACCACACATGCAATTTATGTGCTAAAGATTACATCGACAATGTGATAGACGTTAGTAGATTGCTCTCCTAATTTTGGCCGCTGCCGAGAAGACTTGCCCTCTGGGCTGCCTCCTCCTGACGCAGCTGTTGCTCGGACTCGATACGTGCTACACACACAGAGGGCTGCGACGATGCCGACGGCACTGCCAGGGAATACCAACTATTGCTCTTGAGACGCTCCATCGCTGCCTGATGCACTTCGGGTTGGTAGCGCTTGAAGATAATGTAGTGGTGATCCTTAATGGGTGGAGTGTCGAACATGTGCTCCAAATTCCAAGCGATGCACGGCTTTAGACGTTGGGAATAGTCTACTCGGCTGTGGGATAGTAGACGCAATGCCTCCATATTGTTGACATCGGTTAGGGGAATCGGTTCGCCATTCGGTGATAGACCCATGCAAACACTGCCTTCGGGATCGGCGAATACAAGCTGGATGTACTTCAGAATATGCCAAATGTGATGTTCATCCTTGTTCCAAAACTGAAAGAGGGGCGTCAAGTCGAGACTATGCGAGACCGGGCAGATATGCGGATGAAATATGTCCTTTTGGAATATTACCGTAGGCAGACTAGCGGCGTCCGGATAATGGTCCGGCAGCAATATTGAGAAACGAAAGACACCATCCGCATACAAACCGCTGTGTACAAAGATCACACCGAACCAAAGCACGGCACTGGAGTAGCTGGGTATGGCATAAATGCCTTTCAACTGCATCTGCTCGATCATTTGGTACTCAGCGAGCACCTTGTAGCCCTGGTTGATGAGAGCCAGCGTCTTGCTGTTATTTGATGTGGTCTCCAGACACATGGTAACGGCTGGCAATGGAATCCAATTGGTAATTTTAGTGCGTCGGGACGTGAATTCGACTTACCCAAATATTGCAAAATTTTGAAAATTTGGGTGGAAATTCTATTGTGTGTATGTTGTGTGTAGTGTTGTGTCGTGTTGTGTGTTTGCTTATAAACTATACATTGAAAAATAGCATATGGAAAGCATACTCAAAACCAAAAACATATATTTAAACTGTCAACACAAAAGTATTCAATATAGAGTTGGATCTCTATAGAAATTGTTCTCACCATTTTGAAAATATAGAAATATTATTCACTCACGAAATAGCTTTGGACATCGCCCGGTATTTTTGATAACGTCATGTCATCTTCCTCGGATCAAATAACATAAAACGAAGTCTACGTCAAAACTAAGAAACATCCTTGCAAGCTTGCAAAACAGTGCCATTGATCAAGACTCGGACTGAAAGCGATTTGTTAGCTTATTGCATTTTTATTTTCATTGGATACGGTTGCTGCTTTCAAAAATAATTTTCTTTAGCATTAAAATTGATATTGAACCCGATACTGAGCGGATGAAGAAAGAGAAAGAAAACTATTTGATTGCGGCGCGACAATATAGTATCTTAATAACAAAAATATACAAATTGTACCACTGAAAAATTCGTTATCGTGTCGAATAAAATATGTTTTTCGTGCTATTGTAATGAGCTTCTTTTTTAAATTTAAAACTAGTCAAAGTCATATCACAACGTGCATTCCTGAGCGAAATAAATGAAATTGTAGCTGTAGAGATTTGTTGTTAACCTCAAATAGATTGCTGATGATTTTCAAGTTTATTATCCCATACGAACACACTGTAGATACCGGGCGTAATTATGTACAATGTAGTGAGCAGCGAACACTAAACAACATGGCCAGCACTTACATTTATACGGCTTGTCAACTTGCGAGAAGCAGCGAAACGGGAATTGCCCATTGGGACAAGCAAAAAACTATGTTCAGCTTCCACAACAACAACCAAGTATGTGGTGAGCTGAGCGGACACTTGGAGGGCATGGACACGGGCTCGGGCTGGGGCATAACGAGTGGACACCGGTCGCGGACTGGTACCTCGCAGACGGCAGAATGTACGAGTCTGTAGTGTGTACATATGTAGAGTCGTCGTACTCAGCGGTATATTCAATCATGTCAAGTGTAATAATTTTGCGAATACTTGCAGCATGCAGCATACAAACAAGCAGCAAACACGCAGCGCAGCAGCAGCAACAACAGCAACGAATAGACAACGTAGTTGAAGCGTCGCATGTGTTTGTGGATTTTTGATTTATGACTGCAATGTTCTGATGTACGGTTCTTTCACGCACTCGCAACATAATGTGGCATTATAATGTCGCATGTCACACACACAGCACAGTGCAGAACAGCGATAGCATACACACTCACATACTACGCTGTATATGTAAGTATATACTACGATTTGTTGTGAATTTATTATGTGACGGAAGTCAGGGACTCACTTTAAGTCGCTCTTCAGCTTCATAAATATATACGAGTATCATAAATATTTGCATGCCGATGGCCGCAGCTGCTAATTGGCAGTCATGTCGCGCTACAGCTGCAGTCAGTTTTTCCATATCGTTTTGGCACTTTCATTATTTGACCAAACATATCATAAACACTCTGACAGAGAGTGAAGCTTCTTTGATAAGTTCCCAACGACTCGCAGATAAGAAATCCCCAAAAACACACAAAAAAAAAAAACGAATGAATAACAAACGGAAATACAATTTTGTATCGCAGAGTGAGTTGCTGTTGCTGTTGTTGTTCCCGCTGTCGTTGCCGTTGCCGTTGCCGTTGCCGTTGCAATCGCCTGTTGCTGTTGCACGTTTGCTGAAATGCAACTCATTAAAATTTATACTCTGATATGATATGATACGTTATGATTTGTGACTGTGGCTGACTTTCTTTCTGGCTCGGTTAACGCCAGTTGTCAGTGCAATGACATGGGTGCAACACCCAGGCGCAGAAAGGGTCAAGCGGCAACAATTCGATGGGATCTCAAGTGGCTCGGCTCGCCTCGCCTCGCCTCATTTTCACCTACCCACATTGCTTGCTGTGGGCCGCGCTAAACTAACCCATGTCAAAATGTTTGGCTTGTTTTATAGCGCTAAGGGCAATTGCTAATACGAGTTTGGATGCCTTGCCACATACACCGTTAACTTGGCCTGCACCTGTGGGGAATTGCTTGTCACCTGGGCCCGCCACGCAACACGAATCGCAACATTCAATTTCTGCTTTATTTTATTTTATTTCATTTTATTATTTTGTTGTTGGCGCTGTTGTTGTTGTTATTGCTCTTTGCTGTCTTCTTCCTTTATGCGATGACTTTTATGCGGGCAGCAATTTTTCGAGCCGCCTTTTCAACTTGTTCCTTTTTTTTTGGTTTGGTTTGTTACTTTTTCTTATCAGCTTTCTTCGTTTATGCTACGTTGCATTTCGGGTCGTTCTGAGCGCGGTTCGGACCAGTTGTAATACGGTGGCATATAACACTTAAGTGCTTGTTGTTGTTATATAAGATAAACTTTTGCGAGGCCCACATGTCTGGGCAAAACCAAAACCCAAAAAAAAAACACAAAATTTATATATACGCAACAAAGAACGAAAAGAATAATAACGTGCTGCCAATTTCATTTACTGCCACTTTCATTAACCAAAAAGGCTCAAAAAAAGGCATATGTGGATGCTGTATCTGCCCTCAGAAAGTTGCAAGTTGAAGTTTGGACGTGTGTTTAATATGGAAAAGAATTTTTGGATACCAAAGTGTTTTGGACAGTTTTCGAATAAAGCTTAATGGCCCTTCACACGTGGGATATACTACATCCCAATGGATGATAGAATATGTCAGCAAAGGCTTACGAATTTTGCAAAGATATACATAAGTATGAACTAAATTCAATATTGAAAGAACTTGTTTAAGTTTATGTATTTCCAACTTAAATAATTTGAATCGTTAAATTGAAAATATCGCAAGTTTCTTTTGAAATTATTCAGCGCATACTTTCAGGCATTGACCAAAAATGCAGCAACATCTGAACGCGTCCAACGATTAAAAATGCAAAAATATGAAAAAAGGGCGGAATTATTACGATATTGCGATAATTTGGCTTGCATTGATTTATGTGTATTTTGTGTAAAACAGTAGCATTCGCTTTGTGTGTGGCTATATTCAAATTGGATGCAGACTCTTTCACTTGCTTCTATTTCGGCTACTCAGACTAACACTCATAGTCGAAGTCGTCGTCGTCGTTGTCGTATTATTATCCAAAGTATTTGGCGAGGAATGGAGATGAGAGCAACAACAACTACAACATATACTAATATTTGCATAATCGTTGGAAAAGCAGAGGCAAAGCAATTATTTCTTTAAAAATAAATTGCATGCACAATTGATAGCAATAGGAATAAAGCCATGGCAAGGAGTGGACCACCAAAGCAAAACCCACTCTTGGATCGGTTTCATGCAAGTAAAGAAGCAGGCAACAGGCATCAGAAAGCTGCACACAGACGAGTTGTAATAGCCTCACAGTTAGCCGTCTTCAGGTAAAGCAGATCCAGCGACGAATTTGGTCAAAACGACTTTGAGTGCTAAGCGGCAGCGATGAAGCGGAGAGGCAGGTGGGGATGCGAGGGGGCGTGGCAGCTCAAAACCGAGGCTCAACTCAGCTCGTTTTTTGCGATTTGTGAGTACGCCTCATTCGCTGTATTTGCATATCGATTTGGAGTTTTTAGACTGGCAGAACAACACGCTGCTGCCTTGCTTTGCCTTGCTTTGGTTTGGTTTGACTTGGTTCGGTTCGGTTTCGTTTGCCCAAGTTCGGTGGAGTTTTTGTTGGCATTGCCTGTGCTTCCTGCATGCCAAAAGTATTTGCATCCATCGGATACACTTGGCTTCATTTTATTTGCAGCACAAACAATTGCATAATTGCTATGCGGCCATAGAATTTGAATTTATTGGCCAAGCATTTAGCCCAAAGACGGCCGCCAGCAGCAGCACAAAAACCAAATAGCAAACAAAACGCATTTAACACTCATAAATTTCAATTCACACCAACTCCCCAGCAATATCAATAAAATCCAATTACTATTATTATTATAATTTTCTCACATTTTATTTGACATTCTACATATTTTTGCTTTTTCTCTCAGACCCTTAGAATTGAGAAAATTCAGTGAATGATGACAAAATGCTTGAGCTGCTGCTGCTGCTGCTGCTGCCACTGATATGCTCGATAAGCACGTGCCATTAGCTCATAATGTTTTAAGAGCTAAATGGGAGCCCAATAATGGGTGGCAAGCACTTTCAACAATTTTAATTTGCCGCCAGAACTAAACTTGTCTCAAATTTTCTTTGTTTTGCCTTTGTTTCTACCATATTTGGGGGCAGTCACGTAACGATAAGTTGACCCGCTTTGTTGTTGCAAGAAAATTGAAAACTTTATGTGCTCAAGTGCCTACAACACTTGGTTTAAAAGGGTTCAATAAGTTGGTCGTAAAAATATTCTTGCTCAACATGAATTCAGCACTGTCAATGTCTATAAATTCTGTTTAAATACTTGTAGTTTGAGCGACATTATTATAAGATTTATTTCATTTTTATGCATATTTTTATTTGTATCATAGGGTATTAATGCGTCATTTATCAAATATGAACTTTAACAACCTACCAAAAGTTGCCATAAAAACAATTAAAATTACTGCGAAACTCTTTGGTTTTTTTGCTGTCTTTGGCGACAGTTGATTTCCCCAACCACTTGAATTATATTCGCCCTGGCAATGGATAGTCCTAAAAGTCACTCATTATGTCTGCTTTCGGTCGCGGTTTATCATGTTTGTGGTTGACATTCGCGCGGACACAAATGAAGCAATTTTCTTGACATGCAAAACGTGCAACAGTTGCAACGATCCGAGCACCGAATTGGAGCAAGCACAGCAACAGTTGAAGCCGAGTTAATTTTCGTATATATTTAATTCACTTTAAATTATTGTAAAACTCAAGCAGCAGCCCAAAGAGAGAAAGACAGCAAGCTCCATTAGCCAGAGCCGATGCGAGAGCCGAAACCGAATCCGTGGCCATTTCAAGTCGAGTTAACTCAAGCTGAGACGTCAAAGGTAAAGTCAAAGCTTCATGGAGCTGCATTTCCGTTGATTTGCAAGGCAAATCAAAGGCTTAATGAATTCATTTCAATTAAATACAAAACAAAACAAAACAAACAGCGGCAACTAATCGCGAAGAACAGCAGCCGTGATAGACGAATGCCAAAGACTAAAGACCCGCCAGGCAGCCGGTTAGCCTTTAGCATTAATAAATAGTTTAGTTGCCGTTTCGATTAGCTTTGAACTGGCTCGCTGGGGGAGCATATGAGAAGAAGACTTGGCATTTGAATTGAAGAAATAAGCCAGCAGCTTCTACTAATTGATAGTGATCTGTTGTGCCAACGGATAGAACTAGATAGATGCGAGATATGTTGCTCCTGCAGTACAGTTGACAATCGCGAATGGAACTTGGAATGCAAGTTGCAATGTTGTCAGTTTGACTGGCAAAAAACAACTTAAATGCTAATGCATTCCGTAATTGTTATGTTATTGCGCTACACTTTTGTGATTTAATTGTGTGACCTACAAGACACTTTACTCAATATATATTTACTATACTATACCAGCTAGTGTCTTGTTAATAAAATAAAATCTCTTAGAGCGCATAATTCAAGCCGCATACCGTAAAAGCTACTTAAGAAGGTCAATCACCCGAGACGGCAACTTATTGCTCCCCTTATTTATTTTTGGCAGACAGCCGGATAGCCGATAAGCCTTAAGCTGCTTAATCGATGACCAGAGAGTTGTCAAAAAATAATTCACAGGCCGCCTGAAAGGTAAATACGAAGACAGCTTGGCGTATACGTAATGTTATCAACTGTGTAAATCTACCCTGCCTGTGATTTCTTTTCCCCCTTTTTTTTGCTTTTCTTTACCTTATACAACGGAACCCTCACGCCTTGTTGCAACTATAGCTACACGGCGAGGCAACGCTAAATCAGCGTCGGGCCCTTTACATGAGAAATATTTTAGCAGACCATGCAAAAATGGTAGCAACTTGGAGCGTTCGCTTATCAGACACTGACGTATGCAGTTGGAAAAAAAATACAAAAAACCACAAAAATGGAAACAATAAAAAATCGAGAAATAAAGGTAAGCAAAAAAAGCAAGCAGCAGAGACTGAGATAACGCCACAATGAAGACAGCAGAACGCGCCGCAGTTGAGAAATCGCAGCAGCCACCGAAGATTCCGATTCCAACAGCCACAGCAACAATTGCGACGCATCAAGATAAATGAACGTGCGCCCTGCTTTTCGATACCCCTTAAAATGCCCATTGAAGAGCATTCCAGTTTCCATTAATTTCTCATTCTTTTTTGGTGAATAAAATTTGCAGGTAGAATTGTTTGCAAGTTTCGTGTTTAAAATGAGGAGCATTTCCCAGTCGATGCAACTCAATTGCCAACGCACTGTTATTGGGTTCTTGGTGCCGTTTGGCACCCAAAATCAAAGTTATAATAATGCATAAGTAATTTGCAGCAGCGGCAATCGAACAAAGCCATCATCATCGACGACCGGCAACAACAGGAGCTGCATCCTGGTGAGGCAACAGCTCGTGCCACGGCCATCGCATGGCATCCCCGGCTCTTGACAACGGTTAATCAAAGCATAAAGCGATTGACTACAAGCCAGTGAGTGACCCATCCCATTCCATTCCATTCGATGCCATGCCAAACCAACTCATCAGCTCTCCATGAAGCTATCGCCCCTTTAGGTAGTTATTTATTAACTGAAAATCATATTATCGGCATATCGCTTACGGCTTACGACTTACGACTTGGCTCTGGCTTCTTAGGCTCGCCAAAACCAAAGAGCTTGCAGTAGCTGGCCAAGTTTATAGCCAAATTAAAATACCCTGCAAATAGGTTATTTTGTTTTACTAACAGAATTCTGAAATAATTGTCATATTGTTGCAAAAGTAATTTTATTCTTAGAGATAAAAATGGAATTATATATAGAATTACCTAAAGCTAAAAAAGAGAATTCTTAAAATGTATAATATTGAAATATATTTTTTCAATCATTTTTCAATCAAATAATTTACTGTTGTTAAGTGATTAAGAAATATTTGTTTTGCCTAATTCTTAATAAACATGACAAAATATTCTTTATATTACATATTTAAAATTAGGTTGAAAAGTGTACATAAATTATTAGTTTTTATACATATATTTACTTATTCATTCATTTTACTCTAATAATAATAAAACTACTATAAATATATCTATAATTTTACTTATTACTATTTAAAGTAAATTAAAAAATGCATTATACATATATTTATTGTGCATTTAATCCAATTTATTGAATTTTTTAAAATAGTATTGCGTATTTTGAAATTATTAACTAATTTCCATTTCATGTTCAATGAGTTTTATGAATTTTCTCATAATCTGCTATAGCAACTTCCGCGGAGTGCATCAAGTTAAACCAAAATGCGGCAGCTCAGTTCAATTTTTGCATCCTTCGCGCAACATTTGCTAGCCTTTTGAGTGGCGCAAACGGCAGCACAATGGTCTGGCTAAGAACTCAAACCTTACGGCTGCTAAACAATGCCGCGGCATGTAAAGACAAATGACTGGACGAAACTGTCGGGTAAAAGCATGTTGCCTGCTCCATTGTGAACTAGATATTGTAGTGGCGGAATAAAAACACAGCAACAACAACAAAAACAGCAAAAAAACGTTGAAATCAGGAAGTGTATTATATAATTTTATAGATACTAAACTCAACTTTGACACAAATCGACTGAGTGCGGTCTGTAAACATGACATTTGCTGTACACGAGCAGCTAGCGGAGGCAACCTATGGAGCTGCTGCTCCTGCTACCGCGACTACAACAACAGCAACAACAACTACTACTACCACTATATTGTTGATAGTCGCCTCGTTTGGGCCACAGCGCAGTTTGGCCAGCAGCATCTTTAGTCGCGATCCACTCTGCACTGCATTGACGATGCTTATCGTAAAACGTTCAATTATTTTATTTGGTGCAGATGTGGCTAGCGATAAAAGTGCCTGATAGCAACTCAGCGGCAGTGGCCGACTACTGAACCAACAATGCAACGGGCCAAGTTAATGCTGTGCCTCTGCTTCCTCTACCTCCAGATCGCTGCCCCTGCCCTCGTTGGTAGCACAATACATACGACCACATTTCGTTTGAGTTCGCGTATGTTTGCCCTACTCGCTACAGCTCATTGCTGCCACAGCTTCTACTTTGTATATGAGATTCAATTAAAATCACCACAACAACAACAGCAGCAGCAATAAGAGAAAAAAAAGTACAAAAGAAAAATCTCAAAATAATTGACACAAGAAAGCAAAGCCGCAAATTTTCCCCATCCAACCTGCCTTCCAACCAGGAGCAGCAAGAAACGAGAAGACAAAAACCAAAAATAATGTCATGCTGTAAATGTTTGTGTTGATGTCCAGGTTCATAAAGTTGCAGGCTTTGTTTTTCCCATCAAAATACCGTTAGGACGAAAATTGTTCTCGAACTTTTTTTCCATCAAATGTTTTTTCACATTACTCGTTCCTAGAAAACCAATAAAATAATTAGAAACTCAGCTATATTTTCTTTTTTAAAATAGTATTTTGTTCTTAAGTTAAGATTTCTCGTTCATGAATTAGAATAATATTTTATATTATGTTTTTCATATTATTTGGTTGGCATTAATTCTTCTTAATTATTTTGGAATAATTTTAAATTTGAAGCTTTCGCTTGAGATTCTTATATATTTTTTTTTGTTTGAAAAAAAATTAATTTGTTCTTAGTTCATATTTTCAGTTCATAAAATAATAATAATTATATATTTCATATTGTGTTTTATATATATAATTTTATATATATATTTTTCTTGACAATTTACATTTTATTTAGTTATTTCATATTAATAACTTTGAATTGTAAACTATTGATTTAATTATAATTAACAATGTCTTAATTTGAATTTTCCGCTTCAAGTACAATTCTCCGATTGTAACTCCTGCCGCAAAGAGCATAAGCTGCAGCTGCTCGGTACAGTGGGCAGTAAAAGTTTGTGCAGAGTCGCAATTAAAACAATCCAATGGCCAAATCCGAAATCCAAATGCTAACGGAAATTGTGGGCAACAAGGCTTCACCCTCTCTTCTGCTCTCCTCTCCCTCCCATTCTCTCCATATCTTCATGGCAATTTGTTTGCTATTGTTTGTTGTTTTTGCAATTAAAATTATTGTATTTTTGTGAGCTGGGATAAATGGCATGACAGAGGCTGGTTGGTTGGCAGGCCAGTTGGAGGGGGCGGGGGCCTCTATTGATCCGAGTGGCGGCCACTACAAGTTG
Source organism: Drosophila siamana (assembly GCA_035047445.1). Classification (NCBI taxonomy): domain Eukaryota; kingdom Metazoa; phylum Arthropoda; class Insecta; order Diptera; family Drosophilidae; genus Drosophila; species Drosophila siamana. Next base: position 29,929 of record JAWNPP010000034.1, read on the forward strand.
GCAGCGCCATTTTGTCCGTCTAACGGAAACGGAAAGTGTGTCATTATGTGAGTGTGGAAGAGGATGTGGGGTCAATACAGCTGCAACTGCAGCTGGCAGCTGCAGCAACAGCATTTGCAAGTTGATTTAGTTTATCTGGCATTGGCACTGTTACTGGCGAAAACCGCACTTTGTGGCCGGCAGTTGGAAGCGTGTTGCCGAACTGAATGTTGAAGTCTCTGCAACTGCAACAATGAAACAGACTAACGCCGAAAGACCACAGAAAGTTATATCGTGCAGCCACCATTCAAATACGAATTTCTCCCTTTTTTGTGCCTCCTCCTTCCTTTCAGAGTTTTTCGTTCTTCGTTTTTTCCCCCTGTTTTTGTCGCATTGTTAAAACTTTCGACGCGTAACGCGTTCGCCCCATTCCAGGGCATCAAGGGTTTTTGCAAATCAAATCAAAATCGCAATCAAATGCAAATTGGTATTAGATTAGTTTGTTTGCGGACGCTCTAAAGGTGCAGCACCTTCAGCTGACTTCAACTTCAAATTAGACAGCGCGAAACAGACGAACAGACAGAATTCTCACACTACGCAGCTGTTGTGAAGATTGTGGCCGATTTTTTCCCCAACTGAAACTGAATTATATTTGCGCTGTAAGACAAGCAACTGTAGAAGAAAAAAAATGATAACCAAAGAGCTTTGACGAAACTGAAATTCACTTGCTGGTTAGTTATAGTTATTCAAATTTAATTTAATTCATTTAAATTCAATTTGCATCAATTGTATAGATTTGAGCTCTTATCTGCTTAACACTTACAGGTTAGCTATAATTATTCAAACTTAATTTAATTCAAGTCAAATTTGATTTGCATCAATTTTATAGAGTTAAGTTGATTATATCTATCACTTTGACACATTCCAGAAAATATATAGACAAACACATTTGAAAGTATTAATATTTTTACCAATAGCTGCATCTCACAGAGCTTAGCTTCCATGAATAGAAGTACCAAGGTCAATGCGATACGCAGCGATGTGACCCATGAGAAGTGTATAGAAATGGCATTGCAGTTAATAATAAAGTGACGGAATATGCGACAGCACCTGTCGCATTTCCTAACAGCTTTCAAATGCCAAAAGGTACGACATACCCCGAGCCATGTCACTTCCAGGTCTGGCAAGTCAGTCAGTCAGTGAGACATATAGACAGACAGACCGCCAGACAGACAGACATAGTCTCCATCGATGTCACCGTCGCCAGTCAGTTTTGGGATCCAGCTGCAAAAGTTGGTGGAATGATTCAGTGTTGTGCTGCCACACATAAATTGAGTTTGATCAAATTAGTTTATGTGCGCTGGAGTGTTGAGCGCTGAGTGATGTTTTATGTTGTCTTAAATTGTTTGCCGAATGGAAATGAAAATTTTGCACGAGTGTGTGTAACATATTCTCCACGTCTTTACTGTTGGCTGCATCGAATCGATACTATTCATCAGAATTGCGAATGAGATTGAATTCCGTCTACAGCAAATGCTGCAAAGTCAGAGAGCGTAAACAACGAATATTTGTTTGTTATTTCTACACAGACTTATACTTTTAATTGAGTGCGGACATAACGATTTATTTTAAATATGTATTTGAATTAATTTCTGGCCATCATAATAAAAAAAGTTTATTTCTAAGTTGCTTATGTCCTTTAAATTGTAGTACCTAAATATGATCTTTATTCTAACCGAAACTCATTCAAAATGGCATGATTGCATAATGCAGGTTATATTAATTACATTTCCAGATGCAACTTTTAATGGTTTACTGCAAATTAATTCTGAAAATGAAAAATGTATAAATATATAATAATAAATATTGAAATTTAATAAAAATCGATCACATAGACTGTAAGAATAATTTTATAGTAATATGTTAATTACTCAGTTTTTGTTAAATGTATATTATATTTGTATGTGATATGCGCGACAATAAATCGTTGACAAACAAAATAAAACAAGTAAGGAACGGAAGCTAAAATTTTCGAGTATGAACTTATATATGCTTGGTCATTCATTACGCAGATAAAATTTCCTCATTTTATTGTTGCATGCCACGCCACTTATACGGAAAAAATAATTTCGATGTAACTTGTATACAATTTGAGCAGATCTTAATGCTCTATACTCCTTCTATGAACTATAATTTGGTTTAAAATGTCTACCTGATTAAGATATATTTATTTTTAAAAGTAAGTCAATTTCAAAGGTAGTGTCAAAACTTGTCTTGTGATTAAAAACTCGCAGGCTAACTCGCAGGGTATCTCGTAGTCTAACACTCTCGCCTTAAAGTGTTTTCACTTGTTACTAACTGACCATTAAATTCATTCGTGCAAGATGTGGAAACTAGATCGCCAGTTAAATTTCTTGAATTAGTTCAATATCTGTTGAACGATTTTCAGTAAATTTAGACGACATGTCGAAAATGATTCTTTTGTGGTTGCTCTGCGAAATGCTTTATATTCTTCGACTAGCAAATACAGACTATTGTTGCTATTGTTGTTATTTTTTGCTGGCACATTTTAGCCACACTTGTGCAATGCTCACTGCCAGTTGCCAGTTGCCATTTGCCAGTTGCCAGTTGCCAGATTGCTCTATTTGCCTGTGTGTTTGTGCTTTACTTTTGCATGGATGCACAAGAAAGACCCTGGAATGCTGTCATTGACAAAATCAAAACAATAAGTTTGTTATTTTTGAGCATAGCCAACAAACCGTATATGAATCCATCTCATCACCCCTGCCTCTATAGTGTATGTGAATCTGTTGCACACTCACTATATGCTGCAGACTTAAAGTCGGCAGTTACTGAAAGTGAGTTGCACAAAACATAATTGATTTCAAACTTACGATTTGTGGGACAGCTACTTTGGCAGTGCTCGTAATTTAACTAATATTTGTATACAATTTTTGCACAACGGTCACTAATTGTTTTACGTTCTATGCCATGTCAACGTCACAAATATTCAACACGACACAACAAAACACATGCCACAACCAACAACAAACAATTAGACTCAAACACACACAGACACAGAGACACACACACACACAGATATGGCCATTGTATTTGCTGTTGAACCTTGAAAGCTGTTCAGTGTTGCAAGTTGAAATTTGCATATTTGACAGGCACCCATCAGGCATAATTCTGCATTTTTGCATAGTTTTTGCTTATTGTGACATTTAACCCACAACTTTGGACTAACATTTTGACATTTTCCCCCTGTCAGTTGTCTGTCCTAAACAAAGTTAAATAATTGTTGCAGTTAAACAGGTTTGCACATTTTGCGACTAGTTTGCCTTTAACTGTTGATTGAGCTAAAATGTTTATTAAACTCAATTGAAATTGAATAGTGTTGAGTTGCAAAGTATGATCAATTTACATTAAAGTCGCTGAAATCGATTAATTAAGTTCCATGAAGTTTAGCTCAAAATGTATATTAATAATGTGTTTTGCAAACTTCAAGTCGATACTTATGTTTAGTCTTATTTGCAGCTTTAAGAGTGCAATTCAATTTCTGTTGACCTGGCTATTTGACCTGAACCTGGGTCTCCAAATTGCTTTCTTTGCATTTGACAACTACGATACTTTTATTGGGGCCGCGCACAAAATTTATGCAACTCGATGTGCGACGGCAAATTATGTTCACTTCATTTCATGTGCGATGGAAAAAAAAACCACAACACACCATATATTTCACACCCCACATTTGAGAGTAAGAGGCTACATCAGGTACAGTTTCCTTGTCGAGCTGGAATGGACATGAGGGTCAGTTTATTGTTTACCTAAAGCTGTAGACGTGCAAACGACTAGTTTTCTTTTTTTTGCCTGGGATGGGGACGGTGGTGGATGGCTTCCATGGCTTGTGCGAGAGGGCGGCGAAAGTGGATGAGTTTTGCTGCTGTCTAGTAAACTCGACAAATTCGACACAAATGCGAAAATGCGACAAGATTTATGCTAAAGTAATAAATATAAATGTGGTTTTGAGTAGAAAATAGAATTATAGCAATACATGTCGGAGTACAAGCACACGCACGCATGCACAAAGGTGCGTATACGTAATATGTAATAGTGCTGTTGCTGCTACTGCTGCTTGTGCTGCTGCTGATGTTGTTGGTGCTGCTCCTGTGGTGGCTGCTGTTTACTGCAGTAAATCATTGTGGTTGGCCAGGCAATTTATTGTAACGCCCCCCAACACAGCTGCCGCATTGGCTCGCCTCTTCGTCATTCGACCATATGTTACACGAGCGTAAATATTAAAATAACTTTAAGAAGTGGCAAATTCTTTGGCCGGACTTTGGCGATAGTCGCTGCTGTGGACAGTGAGGCGCCTCAATAAATCACACACAAATGCTGAGCACCCGAGCGTATTTGTAATCTATTTAAAAACCAGCCATTTTTGCCAAAAAAAAAAAGAAGAGACCTCATACAATTTATACTATAGTTTGACTGTCTGTATATGAATATATATGCATGTATATCTACGGCATCTATTTGCCAATGGTGAATTTTTGCAATCACTGTGAGAGAAACTCCACCCACTTCATTTCCACAATCGAGCGGAGAGCAAACGACAGCTAGCAAAAATATGCAAAATTTGCAGCTTTTACCGAATTTATGGTTATTTGTGTTGCACTCTTAATGCTATTGAACTTGCACTTAACAAATGGCATGCCGAATGCTTTGCCTCTGCAACACCTCGTTCTCTTTTCAATACGAAACTCCATTTAGACGATGAAATAAACGTTCGGCGTTTCCTCTGCCGCAATTCCTATGCACTCTACTCCATTTTCCTCTGTCTATCTTTCTCTCCCTCTCTCTGTCTCCGTCTCTGTCTCTATCTCTGTCTCTTTCTCGGTCGCTTTCTGTGGGTATTTTGGCTATCTTTCAAAACATTTGCAGTTACATTTTGTATATTGCATTTGAATATGCGTTTTGGATGATGATACGAAGTCTGCAAATTGGGAAACCAAACCAACAATGCAGCTCAAAATGTGCTTTCAGAACTGTAAATACGACCAGGACGGATATTACAATTACAATTTCACCACTGTACCGGCTTTTGATTTCAATGATTTCTATTAGTTACTTGCTTTTATCGATAATGGAAATATGTTCCTTGATTTATTCACAATGTTAAATTACTCAATGTCTCTCATATTAACATTTTCAAGTTCTTCATTAATTAAGGTTGCATATATATAATCTTCTTAGCTGTGAATTTATCAGTAATATTGCTTTTTGTTCAACGAGCATCTCTAACTATGACATTGATTTTTAAATCATGAAGCACTCGAAGTGCAATAGTTAGTCAAATATCAAGTATACGCATTGAGTGCCAATTAATTATATAAACCAACTGCAAAATCATGGAAAATACAAACTTTGCCATTATTTGCCATCCCCTCCTCCACCTCTACTTCGGGTGGGGACGCTAATTAAAACCCATATGCACCAGCTAACTGACAATAATTAGCACACAAACGCGCACAAACAAACACACAATTAAAACTGCATAAATATGCCAGAAGTGCGTGCCAGCTATAGCTGAGCAAAGGTCGCTCAATACGAGTGAATTCTACATTCACTCTGTTTCTATCTTTTAAATGTGCCTTTCGCTCCTTCTATGTGTATATGATGTATTAATCATATTGTCTAATCGTCATATGCGACTGCGGTATACCTACACTTGGCAATCATCGCTAATGAATAGCGTTATAGGCAATAGGATTTTGCTAACCTCTAGTTTGAAACTCAGGTGATTTGGAAATGAACTTAATGAGAAATAATATGTATAAAATATTACTTATTTTTTTATAATAATATTTAGGATAAAAGATGATCTAATAAATATTAGTTAAAACATTCGTATGTATGTTTTATATACTTCAACATGCAATCGACATAACATATTTGATAATAAATCTAGTTTTATTATTTGCAAGTGCTTTCAAGCAATATAGACATCTTTATTGCCTTAGACATGCTGTAGAATCATATGCAATGTTGATTACACTCGCCACAATATATTTTTATTCATGCCCTGAAGCTACCATTTTTACCTGTAACCTTGTCTATTGTGAACAGAAAACATCCATTGAAATCCGGCCTAACCCTTGTTACGGACTCAGTTGTATGCCATTTGGTGAGGGTATACACAAACTACAGGAATTATAATGTCAGCAGAAGAGCGGCTTTCATGGCCCACTCCTGCTAATGCTAAACGCTAGCGCAAACATCCCGACATGCACAGAGATACACACACCACACACACTATACCACACACACTCACCAACCTTCACACAGAGAGCAAATAAAGTGAAACCATAATTGTTGTACTTGCCAACTCGACTTTACTCATTTTTGTGTGCTGGGGTCGTTTTGTGTTGCAGTCAGCAGCCGTTAGGGTTATAAAATATGAATAATGTCGAGTCGAGTTGAGTTGAGTTGAGTCACATCGAGTGTGGCCGAGGGGGAATTTGAGGAGGAGAGGCTGGGGCAATGGTAGTAATTTGATGTGCGTATTTGCTAAACCCGTTTAATGTTGCCTCCGCTCACTCACTTCAACTCGCACTAATTTCATTTAATTCGTTCCCGGTGGGTGGCATCTGGGCTGGATTTTGGGTAGTTTGTCTTTGAGAAGGTTACGTATTATTTTTAATGAAATGTTGCGCGTAGTCGTAACTGCAAATTGGCGTCAGTTTCAGTGTGCTCAAGTGACAATCCATGGCAAATGGCAAATGGGAACAGCAATGAGAATGCGACTCTATACCTATCTCTATTTGCATTTCAGCGCACAAGAAGCCTGTTTGACTGGCCGAAATGGCCATTAAATGTTTGTCATGCCACGTGGGAGTAATTAAACACTAAAAGCTGATTTGCTGCAGGGCCGTTGGCCTGTTCTGTGACTGATAAAAAGATTTGCCAGCTGAGCTGATGAGCGACACTCATCAAAATCTAATTGAAGAAGTTTTACGACTTGAGCTCAGCACATTCACCTGGTCGCAGCAAGTTAACTACAAATGGTAAATACCTCATGCAGATGCCGCCATTTAAGAGGTATAGCAAACGCATTGTGCCACTGATATAAAAATATAATTCGTTTAAATCCTACATTATCGTGTGCTGCATGCAAGAACAGACAACAAAGAAATGTCATTTAACTCTTGTTAAATGGACAACGAGCAGTTTGCAATACAAATACAATTTATTAAAAACGCATCATAAATGTGACTTGAAATAAAGTAGAATCAATAATAGCATCGACCTACAATTGCAATTACACACAAATTTATAACCGGCAAATTGTTCAACCTTAATTACTTAATGGCTTAAAAATGAGCTTATTGAAGGTTCTGTCAGTTTAACTTGTATGGGCTTCACTCTGCCTCAATGACCACAGCCCGCAACACCCGCCTACCTCCCGCCAGCCGGCTGCCGCAATTTTCTGTTGTAAGTAAACGTACAACAGATGCCAAAATGCATGTTGTGAACAAAATTTAATTTTTAATTTACATGCCTTTCGAAGCCTGTACATATGCAAAACGAATGTGGTCTGAATGTCCTTGATCAGCGGTGTGATACTCTGTAAATATTGCTCTCTATATTTGCGATCTGTAAGAAAAAAACTGCAATACATTAGAGAACCATTTAATTTTCAAATAGCCCTTTCGTTTTTACTCATATACTTATGTACAAAATTTGATTGAATATGAATTGACATAAGATATATAAAAAGTTGAGTGTTGTGGACAAAAAAAATTGCTAGATCAAAATTATAGGGTCTTCAGTCAACTGTGCAGTGTTACAAGTGCAAAGGATTTATATGTTATGTGCACAATTCGAGCGCTGTAGGATGTTTCCTCTCACACACACGCAAACACACATATGCATTCATGCATTTGAATGTATTGGCACAAAAATATGTATGTATTTCTTTTATGTGTAGGTATGTATATTGTATATTGTAATGAAATCCCTTTAAATGTTTATGAAAAATTCATGACGCGTGCAAATGGCGCGAAAACAAGTTGTCTGCTTTCGTCTGTGTGTGTGAATTGATTGTGAAAAGTTTGCGACTGTGTGTGTGGGTGTGTGGGCGTGTGTGCAAGTGTATGTTTGGAGCAATGTCCAGTGCAATGGTCACCCAGTTTCGAATGCATTCAACTGGGTGCAAAACGACGGCGCCAAGCTCGCCAGACACGCAGCATTGCATGCAAAATATGTTATGAAAAGAATGCAGCCAATGCATTGTGTTCTCTCCTCGTTATATGTTTGTGTGTGTGTGTGTGTGTGTGTGTGGAACATCAGACTGTGCCCGATAAATGAGCAAGTGCATACTCTTGGCTCGTCTGGGCTGCACGTGATCGCAGCAATGAATCCATTTGTTTATTTGTTAACTCATTTCACTTCAATTATGCAGCAAACAAAAAGTATTCAAATGGAAAATCAAATCGCTCTCGTTCTCGCACAGAGATGACGGCAAGTCGAAAACGTGTTGCATACTTTTGTGCGCGCGCGTTAAAGCAAGTATCCTCATCAGGAGAAGCTCCGAGTGGCGAGTGGCAAGTGTGGAGCGGTGCTTGTATAACTTTTAACCGCTTTCAATACTAATGAGGCTGTCAAGTGTTTAGCATAAAAAAATAGGAAAGAAAATAAAATAATAAAAAAAACAAACACACACACACACACCCAAGCACACATAGAAGTGAAAGCTGCGTTTTTAATGTTAATGCACAAACCGCACGCAACACACGCAGTGTGCGAAAGCTAAAGCGCCTATGTAATAGAGCGAGAGAGCACCATCGAGCGAGAGCGACGGCGAGAAAGAAAGAGAGAGTAAAACGTAAACGGCACGCACACAGACAGTAAATGAAACTAGGCGCTGTTTGTAGTGCAAGTCAATTTTTCGATAATTTGAAAAGTTTATTTAATACAAAACGTGATTCAATTACAAAACTGACCGAAAAATACACACGCACCCGACGGCGACGGCGGGGGAGGTGGAGATGGTGGCGATGGCGGCGGCAATGAAGGAGGGGGAGGTGAAAGTGGTGGCGAATTGTGCCATCTGGCTGCCCTTTTGCCCAGACTCTATAGTATAATGACCATTCTTGTTGTCCTTGTTGTTCTCCTTGTTTGGGGTCCCAAAAACCCAAACTAGTTTTTACTTGTAAAGCGCAGCGTGTGCGCCATTTTTGTTGTTGCCCTTGGTTCATATTGTTGCTTTTGTTCGGTGTTGTTCGTGACGCTCAATGGCGCTTTGTTAATGTAACGGAAATGTAACAGCAGCAGCGACACTGCTGACGCTGGTGATAGAGAACCAGAGAGCGAGAAGGAGAGACGGAGAGGGAAAGAGAGAGTGGTAAAAACTGGCGGATGTGCCGCACAATGTGATTGTGGTCAGTGCCATCTTTTATTGAAAGTTGACTTTTTCAGGCTCACTAACCACAGCACCTCAGTCCACTCTGATCCTGGCTTAAAACAATTCCACTTCGAATACTTTTACTTCTAGCACAATTGAATATTAATGTTTGTCGAATACCTTAATATATACATACATATGTGTAATCTTGGAATTTTTATTATTTCAGTATAACTCTTTTATAATTAGAATACCTATTGAATATATCATAATTGATTATTATAATGATTTGATTTAATTTTACTCGTATAAATCACTTTTTATGTAGACCGATTCTAATTACTTACAACATCAAACAAATTAAAATGATTGAATTACAAGTTAATTATATATATTAAATTTGTTTATACAACTAACTTTTACATTTTTTTACTGATCTCCATATGAATAGTACTCATCAACACATCTTCATATTTTAAGAGCAAAATAAAATACAAACATCTTTGGCTCATCCTCAACATAAAGGCAGGACTGTCATACCTGAAAAGTATTCATGTTTATACTCAAGTCAAGTTGTAGACTGACATTCTAATTATTTACAATATTTATAGACAAATTAAAATTTAAAAACTGTATTTACGTAAGCTTAATTGTAAAATAAAAATGATAAACTCCAACACAATTATTTGCATATATTAATAGTTTTATACAAATAATTCTTAGAATCACTAACTGATCTCTACTATCAGTACTGCAATCTTCATAATGTAAGCGCACAATGGTAATTAACATCTTTGGTTCTTCCTTAACATAAGGGCAGTTTTTTCATACCAGAAAGAATATTCAAGTCTGCACTCAAGTCAGCAAAGTATGACAGTCTGTTGGTTCTTGCGTGTTGTCAACTTGCCGCATAACCAATGAATTTTTATGCAAATTGCAATCGCCTTGCAGCTGACAACGTGCCACTTTCAACTTTTGTGCGACATCTTCTACATGGTGTGGTGCCCCACACCAGCAACAGAAGAAATGCGCCTCAGGCCGTGGCCATAAATCTTTGAGCAGCATTTGCAGCAGGTTGTCAAGGAGTGTGGCGTTGTTTACCTTGTTAGCTTCAGTAAAACGGGGGAAACGAAGACTTCGCTAGGTAGCGCGAGACGCGGGGTGTTTGGTGTTGAAAAGTACTTTGGCAATCAGGCGGCATTTGCATAATTTGACAATTGTTTTCAAATTGCAATAACAATTTTAGCTTAATTGTTTTGCACACACCAGCAAATATTCGCAGTGCTTTAATTTCCATTCAATTTTATTAGAGACCTCCCTAAAAAGTTGTTCCTCTTGTTTTTATTATGGCGGGGCAACTGCCACATACAGAAACTTTTTCAATTCAATTGTAATATAAATATTTTACAAATAATTGCTGTCATTCCCCACAAAAAGCGGAAAATAATAAAAAAAAAAGAAAACAGAAAAAATGTGAAAAGTTTCTATTTTAAATGCCATTTTTTTAATGGTCACAATTTGCTGCGTTTAGTGGGCGGCCAGGGGTGTGGCCGAGCTGGATGTGTGGCGGCGAGGAGGTCTAGATGAACCACAGCTGCTGCTCAATTAAAATGCATGACTATTGTCAAGGCAAATTACGAAGGGTGGCATCTGAACCCCCGCCCCCACGCCCCATCCCTGCCCCCAACTAGGGTTGGCCACCAAAGTGACAACGCCAGAACAATTGCAATTGAGTTGTTGGTGCTTTTCAGCAGGGAAATGTGGATTTGGGGGTTAACAGAAGTGCTGTGCGCTCTGATTGAGATTTAGCCTTATATGTGCGTTTATATAAAACTTCAGGGCTTTAAGTTATCCATTCAACAGAAGAACTTTGCATAAGTAACAGCTGCGCTTCCAAATTCATAGCCGGCAGTTGCAACTGTCACAAAGTTTTCGGAAAACGATGCATATGCTGGAAATGGGGCTTGAGAGAGAACGAACATATTTAGTATGGTAAATAAAAACTTTCATCTAAAGTGTTTCCAAATCCACTTTATAATTAATAGCACTAAACTACTCCAAAATAAATACACATCTTTTAACTTTGAATATATTTAAAATGAAAATAAATGCTTGAATATAAATTCAAAATCAGGAAAGCATTACTTAAGCAAGTACTAAAATTTAATATTAATAAATTTCACCTACTCTATATGCAGAAAATGTATTCTTTAAAATTAGCTATTGTCAACTAATTGGAAAATCATGTTGTTATCTACATTTGTATTTGTAATCTTTTTTCTCTTTGGTGAATTAAAAACAGCTGCAAACAGCAAACAATTAAATAATGTTAATTAACACTAGTTTAGCATTGATACTAATATCGATATTATTAGAAAAGCACGATATCGATCAACAACTAAGAAGCAGCGGCGCGTTCGAGTGACACGCACGAAGAGCATTCAGAGTGCTTGTGTTAAAACGCTCCATGTAAACACATATCTAACCCAAATATCTTCAATAAACTCAAATTTGTTACCACTTGGAATGCCAGAATGATTTAATTTCTTCCTCTGCTAAATATTTAACGCAACCACAGCCAGCAAACAAAATTCGAATTACTTTTTTAACAAAATGATTTATTTTGTCAGCTCATTGAGTATAATTATTTTGAAATAAAATTGTGTCTACATATTGCAAACAAATGTCTTATATATTCAAATTAAAAATATAATTTATTCAAACAAACAGCGGAACATTGTTTTATTATTAGGAAATGCACGAATTTACGTATAACAGGTCAACCATTGGACCTACGTCTCATCACTGCGTATAGCCCCTAGCATATAATAGACATTAGTTTACTCCGCAGATTAAGACGCCACAAGTTGTGCTACGAAAACACAACAGCGCTGTATGAAATGACTTGCTAAAAGCAGCTGGCAAAATGATTTGCATTTAAAATGCTGAAGACAAATGCAGTTTGCATATGAACAAAAATCAAAGTCATGCGACATTTTAACCATGGCCATAAGCCGGCTATTTGCATAACCACATGCCAGAGTTTAACTACAGTTGCAATAATGTAATAGAAGCGAGCGGGAGCGAAATGCAAGGGGCATGTAATTAAAATGCTGCAAAATTATACATTAAATGCCAGAACTTGGCAACATCCGACGGCTAAACAATGGCCCAAAACAGCTGCCAACGCGATGCACCTGAGCAAGGCCAACAGCAAAATTAAGAGCAACATGAACAGCAACAACAACTACAACAACTACAACAACAGCAGGAGGAGGAAGAACGATAACTTTAGCTACGACAAGAGAGCAACAACAACAACAACACAAATGCAATTGGCAGTCAGGAAGACAGCGTCGAGTGCTCGGCCGGGCTTGGCTAACCAAGCCAACGAGCAACTTCCTGTTTTACAGTTTTAAGCTGCCGGTACACACACAACACACAGACACACACACATTCACACACACATATTCATTCACACATGCACGCGTTCTCAACTACTTACGTGTGTATATGTATGATGTTGGTCATGCATATGCATGTCAGTGATGAAAGTTTGACGAAATATCGCACCCAGTTGCCACATGCAATCCAACTTACGATTATGAATATAACATATGCAACGAAATTGGTATAATAGTTCTGAAACTGGGCAGAGACAACAACATTATATTTTAACATAAACGACACTTTAACAAAAAAATAATAAGAATGGCATAAATAAAAAATAAATATATAGGCTAAAAGATAACAACAAATAGCAAATGTGCTGAAATCAAATATATGACTGTTAACATGTATTATTTAATATACACTTATAAATACATATACTTATACACGCGATTTTTTAAATTACTACTTGTGAAACATATCGTTAAATAGATACCAATTAAAATAACATACTCGATTATTATAAATGATCTTAATTGTGGCATCTTCTACCCGCGACTCACCCATCTCTAATAAGTGTGCGCACACATCCAGACAAACACACACAAACACACTAAACATCGACAGATTGCATAAATTTTGCGCACTGCGCTTCGTGCTGCCAAACTCGAGGAGTCGAAAGCATTTGGTAAATGCTACGAAATTGTTGCCAGAAGCGGCAAATGGCAAACGACACCACAAAATAAGGTTTTTGGGTTAAACTGCAAGTTTTTTTGTTGACATTCAAATTTGCATAGTCAAATTTTGTGCGGCAGCGGCAACGAAAATGAAAACGTTTTCATGCCATATTTGATGTGTTCAAACCAAATGCGGAAGTGCTGCCAGCCAGTCAACCAACCAGGCAGCTCACTTGTAAACCGCGTAAAACACACACATATATATGTGTATCACGACTGTTTGCCATGTGCACATATACGTATGTGTTAACTGCTTTTAAATTTGTTTTAATTATGGGGGAGGCGGTGCACTGCATTGTTTCAGCTCGTTGCGCACAACTTGTAAAATATTCAACATATTTTTAAGTGCTTGGGCGTGAAATATGCACTGATCCTAAAAGTATGCAACGAATATTTTTTCTACGCCGCAACAGGCAACAACAAGAAGCAAGTCGCGCTGTTGGTCACTTTGCGCAAACTCTTACCGCCAAAGGAAAATTGCAAAATGCCTTAGCATTTTTCAAGCGCTTTCTTTTGCTCTCTACCCCCTCCCCCTGCCCATCCCAGCCATCGTCGATGGCTGGCAACCAATACAAAACTGCTGTTTGCACTAAGTGTACCTGCTGCGCTGCCTGGAATGACAATGGCCTCTGTGTAGTGGCTTCCATGTGCAGCTGCGTGATGACGATGCCTGGGCACAGGCCACTGGACAATCTGAGAGTGGAGAATAGCAAATGGACAGCAGTTGGTGGCATCGTCAATGGCAACAGGAAAGGCTCACAATGCGAATGGCGCGGCGAGTAAGGACATTGGCATTGCACTTTCCTGGTGCTGCAAAGTGGTGTCAAATGTCAAAGGAAGCTGATAGGATTGTTCGAGTGCATATCTTAAATTCCTGTGCGGACCAAATGCAAGAACATTGTAATTATTACTTCAAATTGGATTTCACTGTTTACCAAAATCAAACATGGAATGCTCACGATATTGTCGCCGCATTCATTAGTCACTTTATATATATGAGCATAAGAAAGGCGAATCTAGTTACCCTCAGCAAGTGAGCCTTATCAGTAGTTCGAGTGTTTCTTGGGTTATACATACTAAGATAGTCAGCTGGTGTGGCAATTAGTTGCAGATCGTGTTGCGCGAGACATACATAACAAAAGGCGTTTATTTATAATAAACACCTCAATGAAACGGTCAGCGGCAATATGAACATCAACATCAACAAGTTGCTCCAGTTCGCGGCCACACTCAGCCCTATGCTACACAATGCCGGCATCTAATTATAACAATAACATAGAACACATCAGAGTTTCTCATTTGCTGTGCACAAGACGCGATACAGTATCGACAGAATATAAGGCGAATGCGCGCGCGGCTTTCTAACAATTTCGAAACTTGACGAAACCTTTCGTTTATTTCGTTCCCATTTTCGAAAATAGCATATTGTAGTTTGTAGTCTTGAAGGAATTTTTGTTTGCTGAAGACTGTCAGTCGTCTCCCAAACGCGACGCAACGCAACGCGCCACGCGAGTACGATTCGACCGTCCCAACTATATAAAAATAAATCGCATATAAGAAACAAAACCAAAAAAAAAAACAAGCGAAAGAACAACAAAAACAAAACTGTACGGCGAGCTGTGCCAAAAATTTCAAAATTAGAGTGGCATATAGTAGTAGTAATGTGTGTTTGTGCTTTGCTCTCGCATTGTAAATAATTTTTTACACAATAACAGAGCAAAAACTAATGAAACACGAAATATGTCAATAATCAATGCTGGACGCAAGGGAAGCTCTCAGCTCGAGGTCATGCATAAGGCTGGCTGGAAGATCGATGAGAATGAGAAAGGTAAAGTCAACCAGCAGCAACAACTGCAAAACGATAAGAGTTGTCACTTCCTTACCGCCCCTTGCAGCTTGCTACATAGATATAGACGAGGACAATGACGACGATAGTGAAGTGGACGAATCGCAGCGCATCTACTCCAGATGGTCCGAACTGCCCAACATTGCGCTGGAGGAAATATTCACCTATCTCACGCCCAAGGAACGCTACTACGCCAGCCTGGTAAGTTTGATTCTGCGATCCCTGGAGCCACTTGCAACTGGTGTCTTTTAGGTGTGCCGCCAATGGTACAGGACCTTCTACTTGCCGACAGTGTGGCACAACTTTGTGGTTGACGATCACACGTTGACGCGCCCCAAGTACAACTACTACTCGGGTTGGCAGTACTGTCTGGATCACATGCGCACCCAAAACTGTTTGGCACGCATCGGCAAACACCTCAGAGGCATCGAGTTTCGGCCCTGGCACAGCTTCAACAACATCTACCAGTTCATGACGTTGCTGTCGTGGAGCATCGATAAGGTGGCGTCAACTGCATTTGCATTGAATGTATATGTTAGTGATTCATATTTCTCTCGTGTCAGGGTCTCGAGCACAATCCGCAGTCCGATTTGATTGGCATGGGTCGCTGCATACGGTCGTTAGTTTATCACTTTCCCTGCAACATGTCGCAGCCGAATGATCCCGAAGGCATCAAGCTCTTCGGCACTGGTGGCCAGCTGTTGAAGGGTCTCAAGGAACTGCTGCAACGCCTCACCGATCTGCACACTCTGAAGCTGGTGGACTTCGTGTTGGAGCGCTTCGAGGCGAATCATCTGCTGGATGAAGTTGTTTGCAGTTGCTGCACCAAAATGCGTGTCCTCAACTTGGTGAACGTGACCACAGTGCATTGTCCCATAATGCATGTGGGACTGTTTCTCAATCTGCGGGTGAGTTTACAATCCCCCACGCATCGCTTGTTGCCAATTTAAAATTGCGATTGTTGAAACTGTGGAGAGCGCGCAAAGCAATATTTTTTAAATGCTTTAAGTTTTGTGTAAAAGTTCTTGTGTAATATCAGCTGTATATTTCTTTTATTTTAACTACACAAATTTACAAAAAGTATAGTGCTTATCTTTGGAACATTCTATAGCTAGCACCTTTACAATATGCGCACTTAATCTTAATCTTAATTTCAATATATAATTTTGAGCTATTTTTGTTAGTTTAGAACACTGCTATCATGCCCTCCTACACCCTCTGAGCTTTCATACTTGAACTTTTTATGTTTTGTACAACTTCAGCTATTAATTTTGATTTGTCGCTTACACAAGATTCAAAAAAATTAGTGCTGCCGAAGATCAGCTGTTGATTTTATGGATAACCTGTGTGTAGCAAATGTACAAATGCTCATTTAATCGCAAACTCTATGATTTTAAACTTTTTAGCTTGGTCTGCAATACTTGAACATTAACTGTTTCTTCTATTGATATGATATAGCTGGTTTCCATTGCAAAATCTTCGATAACCCACCTTGCTTAAAGGAAGCAAGTTTACCAATGCACATTTACTCGCGTAATTTCAATCTCAAGCTTTTTGTGTTAGCAACCCTTTTATCATGCCCTTCTACCCTCATACCCACTTTGAGCCTTTCACACTTGAGCCTAAAGAAGCTTAAACAAAATTGTGCGCCGAAAGATCTTCTGTTGATGTGAGATAGCAGATTTAGAAATGGCAATTTATGCTTGAAATATGTTATGTTGCTCTGATTAACACCTTATGGGTAGTAAGTTTATAAATGCACAGTTATTCTCGTAACTTCAATGCCACCTCCAATGTCCCCTTTTAGACTTTTACCTACAGAAGCTTAAAGAAATATTGCAGCGAAAGATCTTCTATTGATTTGGTGGACATTCTTTGGGTAGCAGATTTGCAAATGGCCATTTATGCTCGAAAGATCTTCTGTTGAGTTGATTGGACACCCTTTTGGTAACAAGTTTACAGATTTATTCCCTTAATTTTAATCTTTAATTCTAAGCTTTTCTGTTTGGTCTGCAAACGTTTCGCTTTAACCGTTTGCGCTTTGTTCAGGTGCTCACCATTTCCCCGCAAAACATTGACGACGACGTGCTCTCACTGCTGGCGGACACGAAGCTGCGCCACCTGCATTTGCTGCAAAACTGCTACACACCCAACCACCTGACCATCAGTGCGTGCGGCGTGAAGGCCTGGCGCAGCCTGAAGCTCACCAATCCACGGCTGCGAGTGCATCTGCGAGTGGAGAACTTCGCGGACGGCGAGGTGGTGATGCAGCCTGAGGCGCCAGTGCACAGCATCACCTATCGGGCACCGCGGACGCGCATCCGCACCGAGCTGCTAATCCGCATGGTGGATCACTACAAGAACTCGCTGGCCGTGTTTGGCCACGAGCTGTTGCCGCGCTTCAGCAGCCCGAAGCCCTTTCACAATCGCATCGACAGCCTGCTGCTGCTGATGTGCCGACAGTGCTTCAACCTGGACACACTGGTAAGCTGGGACTGTCATCTGAGCAAATCCCACAATTATTGACTATTAACCGTTTGCATTGCATACGCAGGTTATACGCGAAAAGGTGTCCACATCGACGCTGCTGTTGATTGCGCGCACCGCCAAGAACTTGAGGACGTTGCACGTGCGACGCTTCGCTGTCATCTTGCGAAGCGACTGGCCCCGGCATCCGGAGTGGAGCAACGAGTTCTACTTGTGGCTGAAGCGCAACTCGTGCTCCTACGAGGCTGTGGAGCGTGAAATCTCACAGATTCTGGGCTACAAATGGCAACTGCTGAGCGATCAGGAGTTTAAGCTGCTCACGCTGAATCTCAAGGCGGGCACGTGAGGCCACGCCCACCTATAGCATATACACATATCTGTATGTACATATGTATGTACGCATGTGTTTGACGAAACTGAGACTTGTGATAAAGGGTGTAGAGCTTTATTAGTTATTGACGAATTTGCTATGCCGAATAAAGCAAATATTTATTGAACTCACTAATTTTGCCGCGGGGAAAAACATTGAACAAAAATTAACAGCTAATCCGTGGAGAAATTTCACGACCAGTTTAGCATATAAAACAGGTGCTAAACTCTTGAGCCTACGCTCAGTTGATACGCAATCGCCGCAGCATGAAAGTCTTCCCAGCTATTCTCGCACTCCTCATTTTAAGCCTGCTCATGGGTCAACTCGACGCTGTGCCGACGCCGCAATTTATCGGCGTGCCACTTCCACTGCCCATAGCTGTAGGCGTGCCGTACTACGGATCGCCGTATTACCAGCACTATCATCATCACTCACCATATCACGACTACTATCACCATGGGCATGATCATCATCATCACCACCACTATTGAGGAGCATCAAATCGGAATACCTGAGGGCAAACTGTCAAAAAAAAAAAAAATAGTTATCAAATATAATTTATTTATAGCATAATCAGAAATATGCGTATTTAGTATTGAGCGTCAATTGTTTAGCTACAAAATTCAATATAAGTATAATAAACCAATCACACAATAGCATTTGGTGTTCATCAAAAGTTACTGCTATTGTAAAGCGGATTCTTAGCGAAGCTGTTTAAAGTATTTCTTTTACTTATATTTAGCACAGTTACTTTCCAGCCAAAGTTTTTGGCAAAGTTGCAACTCACAGCCGTTTAAAGTATATTGTGTACTTATATTTAGCACAGTTACTTTCTGCAGAAGCTTTTAGACCTAGCTAAGGTTTATGCCGTCGGCGTTTTGCAGTCTGTTTTTAGCTCCAGTCAATGTGCGAACCAGTGCTAACCTCTTAGCACAAAAAGCTACACCGAAAGCTCGTGTTTATTTGGTGACCTTGAACTGGGCACTGCAACAACAATAAATACAACAGGCAAATCAATGCAGCTGCCTGCAGTGGCGGCCGACAAAATTCAATGTCAGTGTCAAGCAGTAAAAGAGCTTTTCAGCACTTGCCGCTTTTGCCGCAATTGCATAGTTTCAGGCGGCACATTACGTATACGCCCGTGTGATATACCAAAGAAAAGGCAAAATAAATAAAATATATAAAAAAAACCGATATTTAAAAATAAATTAAATTTTTAAATATATTTAAGAGTAATAATGATCAGAGAATTTTGGGTGCTCGCGAGCATTTCGAAATCAGTATTGAGACAATTTTAGCCAGAGGAATATTTGGACCACAGAGCAAACTGTTGCTAATGCTGTGCTGCAAATGTTGCTGTGGGGGACCAGTTGAGTGGGTGACAGTGAAGGCGCCGCATGCCAAAATTTGATCATGACCGCGTAAAAAGAAAACGAAACTCAACTGGCTAAATATACAAACGTATATAAACAAACAAACAATAAAACGCGAACAGCTATCAAAAAATACGTTTGTAATGAATTAATTTGAAGCATTGTGTAACAAACGCGTTTGCACAATATGAATAAAACCATACTGCATTGGAGCTATTTAAACTTTAAGGATGTGCCCATGGACTTGTTTCTCTATGAGGACCTTGAAGAGGTTTACCTCAAAGAGAACTATATTTCCGTAATACCCAAGTGGCTGCTCAATATCACCACCCTGAAGTTCATCCACCTGGCTGGCAACAATCTCAGCGAACTGCCCGTCGACATTTATATGCTGGAGAACCTGGAGTTTCTCGATGTGTCCAACAATGTGCTCAAGGAGCTGCCCAGCACCATGGGCCTGCTGTTGCAACTGCAACAACTGAACGTTAGTGGCAATCAGTTAACAGAACTGCCAGTGGGTAAGTTGGGTGAAATCTCTCGTGTCTTTCCCCTTGGCATTGAACTGATTGGTGAACTCTTCCTTAGAGCTGAGCAGCTTGCGCAATTTAGAGCATCTGAACATTGCCAAAAATCAATTCCGTCGCCTGCCCCTGCAGCTCAGCGAGTGCGTGCGTCTCAACGAGCTCAACGTGAGCGACAATGAGGCGCTGCTGCATCTTCCCGAGCGCATTGCCAATCTGCCCATGCTGCAGTCGCTGGCCGCCGATCGTGAGTGCAACATAGATAAGAGAGCATTGCATTCAATTGTCAGCTCTCACCATATTTGTGTTCTCTGTTTATAGGCTGTGCTCTTGTTTATCTACCGGCGGCGCTCTCAAAGTTTATGAATCATGTGCGCATCTTTCACAATACCTCTGTCAATTATATACCCATGATCTACGAGCGTTTCTATCAGAATTTCTACGACAATAGACAGAAATTAACGCCACTGTAAGTAAAGACAGTGAGTGAAACTCCAAATGCATATTTACAACTCGCGCAACTTTCTCTTTCCGCAGCTCCATCTCGAAGAAGGGTCTCTTCTGGGTGCGCGAGCTGGAGAACGACAATCGTTTGCTACTGCCGGTGGGCACCCGCAAAATCTTTCCCGTCCCCTCGCTTGAGAACCAAGTCACACTCTACGACGATTGTCTGCATGCGGTGCAAAAGCTGAATCGCCAAATGCCCGTCTACGAGAACGAGGCACTGCATCGTCTGCTGCCCGAGCCGTACATGAGTGCGCACATCAACAATGGAGCTATTGCTCGGTGCACGACGACAAACTGCTCAAGATGCCTCTACACAACCTACTACTTCATGGTTGTCAAGCGGTGAGTGCCATTAGCCAGATTCGTTTTTAGTTTTGATAGACACAGTTGTATATGGGATGCAAAGTTAAGTACAAGTCCAGATATCCCAGAACATCTTTATCTCTTGTCGAACTCAGTCTAAGGTTGTTTAGCTAAGTATAGAAGAATTCAAACTGTAGTATATTTTTTATATATTAAATCGCCTATATTACGTGTCGAACATTAGTTATTCAATCATGTTTATTATGACATATTTATCATATTAATTATTAATTGAATTTTAAAGAATGTAGATGTATGATACTTTTCTTATTAAAATACGCCATACATACTTCCTATAGACACCATTTCTGAAATACTTTACCAAGAAACAAAATGATTAATCATATTAATTAATAGTTTCTAGCAGACTCCGAAGGTCACAAATATTTTACTACCTATCCTTATTCCAAGTTAAACTGAATGCTTTATACCTTTCGGTGTTTTGAAGATTATATTTAAGGAATTCTACTCTACTCTATTTCGTTGCCATTTCCGTCAGCGAAATGAAATTAGTAGAACACATTTCGAGGCACCACAACTTCTATCCAATACACTGCACATCTTTGTACTAAATCAAGCTTAACTCGATTTCTTTCGATTTGCAGCCGCGGCAGCGCCTCGAAACAGTTATTCACCTGTAACTTCTGCACACACAACTGCGCACTACAATGGCTGTCGAGCAACTCAAAGAAATACTATCAGCTGAACTGGAAAGTTTCCGATGACGATGACGATGATGAGCACGATAATGATTAGATATTAGGTCAGATTAGACAATACTCATCGATGTTTGTATATAAAATTTGCAACGTTTAATTAGGTGTTAGTTTCATAAATGTTAATTAATCACTTAAGCTTGTTTTGCATCGTCTCGTAGAGGTCATTAAAGTGCCCCAATTAACTACTGGCAGCCGGCACCAGGGATTGATTCCAGGGAATACACTCGATCAACGATCACAAAGCATCCAGCTCACAAGTAACTCTGCGTTAGACCACGCTCATGGACATGCACATAATCATCCAAGACGCAATGCAATGCCTCGGGATAAGCACTGCGACAGTTTACGCCATGTCTGCCCATGCGATAGGCATCCACGTAGCGCGCATCCAACGATCTATGGGGTCTAAGGGCACAAGGTATCAAGGTGTCATCAGGGTCATATCATTATCACAGCTACTCACGTCAGCAGCCTGTGCAGCAACTGTGCATAGAGCCCATTGTGCTCGTGCACCTGACCGTTCTCACAGATCAAACGCTCGAGACAAACTCGACCCGACTGTCCCCGCTGATTCATGTATTCCTCGGCGAATGCGTAGAGCATCTGCTGAGGCTCATCCACTTCGTTCTCCACAACTTGCTGTTGTTGTTGTTGCAGTTGCTCTTTGGTAAGTTTCAGCGGCCCCTTGAGGTCACGGCCATTCCAGAGTTTCCACCAGTAAATGGGTGACGTTGGCTCGGGAAATTGATAGTGATAATTCATTAGCCAGACCAGCTGGCGCCACGCATTCTTCTCCTGAAAATCAACAGGAAATGCAGTGCCTGTTACCATCTAAAGATAAATCAATTAGTTGGGGTTTCACATGTCAATTGATTTTGTCACCTTTATGACACCACCATCTTGGTAAATGAGAAAACGTTTCTGGCGACGATGATGGCGCCAGGACGTTAAGTTCGCTTTCAGCGCATGCGCAGCGTCCAGCGCCAGCAGGAAGCAAGTGATTAATCCTCTTCAGCAGAAAACAAACAACAATTATATTTGTGTTTTCAATTATAATTTCCAACTTACATTAGCTTCATTTTTCCGCTTCTGTGTTGTCGGCTCAACCGACAAACCGTTTATGCTCATCAATCGTTTCCGATTGCTTGCGGGCAAATTTTCGGTTCATCGCCGACTGAAAGAGAGAGAGAGAGAGGTGTGAGAAAAATGCACGTGCTTTCGGCGGGTTTCCTACTTTTCCATGTCCGCCCAATTAACACATTTCCACAGTGTCTGCAACAGCTCTATTCCTCTGTATTGTGTGGCTCGGCGGCGCTTAGGTGTCAGTCTTTGAGTGGTGGATAGGCTTCGTTTTAAATCTAATTAGTATTGGGGCAGCTCTACACGTTTTATTTGATGATATTTCTTTCCAATGGACTTTACACTTTGCGGCTTCATCAACTAATTAATTGAATAAAAGTAAATAAATAACGAACTAAAACATAAGAGATACCAACAGGCAGAGATAAGCAGAGTTCACATTAGCTATTCTCGTCAATATTACACTTCATTTGACCAAACAAATATTTGAATTTCAATGAAAATATTTGTATCGTACCAAAGATTTATATACTATTATCCGATTGAATCTTTACAATCTTTATTACTGTTAGAGTATATATTTTGTCAATACAATATAATTCTAAACTAACCATTGATTTGTTGACAGCTATTTGTGTCATAATTTATAGTCATTTCTAGAATAACAACTATCATAAAGTCTATCCACAATTTAAAGTTAATCATTGTCGATTTAAAGGTATGTTAAATGTTATCTCTTATATTTATTTATGTGCGTTACAAAAATGCTATTTTTAAAATGTGTACAATTTAAAATTCACATCGAATTTAAAAGTAATATAGCGAAACCACGGTTTTAATTAATACCCACCAATGTTTTGCTAGTAAATCTGTATTGATGTGCTCGCTAACATGTTAAAATGTGAAAATTAAAAAAAAAATGTGTAAAAATAAGCTCTCTGATGACGAATAATGTTCAATTTGAGATTCGAAATGAGGGCAGATTGTGATGAAGAGCGTAGAACTTTTCAGTACAAAAATAAGTTTCTTTTCTGAGGATACGTAGTTTGACATTGTAAGTTTTTCGTAGTTGGTAATTAATGAAAGACGTTAACTTGAATGTTAAATTAAACAAAATGTTATTTAATTAAGCTTGAGGGTAATTTCGATTGTATCTTTAATGTAACTATTATTCTTGCACAATTCAACATCTTCTACAATAAATTATCGAGATCTGGAATGTTGTATAGGATTATATGTAC
Organism: Drosophila siamana; assembly: GCA_035047445.1. Lineage (NCBI taxonomy): Eukaryota > Metazoa > Arthropoda > Insecta > Diptera > Drosophilidae > Drosophila > Drosophila siamana. Next base: position 53,951 of record JAWNPP010000034.1, read on the forward strand.
ATACATATGTAAAACCCATCGAGACAAACCTATTGTAATTACAAGGGTTTAATGCTTATAGAATAAGTATTAAGATTTCCTTTTGTGCCCACTGAAGAACCTGCAATTTTCAGCTTTAAGCTTACAACAGATGCTGCGATCGAACCAACGAAATTCCACTGAGGTGAGCTTGAGAAATTTCTCGTTAATATGCATAGACATATATCTACGTGATAATCGTTCCCATTCTTATCTTATTTACATTGTGACATAGCCACTAAAAATTGTGTTTAGAATATAATAAATTTGCGAAATTAACGAAATGATTTCAGTGTGTAAATAAGGACGAGATAACATATTTCATGAAATCGACGTTTGTATCGATAAACATTTGGTAATCGCTGCATTGTTTGAGAATGCCATACCTCATGAAACTTCCCAGTAAACTGCATATCAATAAACAAATGAAAGAATCCACTATTGAAGCTTCTCCTTCCTTGGCAACCAACTCACATGGACTGCTACCAGTTGCTCTTGCTGCCATGGCGAACCCGTGGAGCCGTGGCATTGCCATAGTGCTGTTTGTTCCATTTATCGAACAGCAAGAAAATGTCGAAACAGTTCAGAAATTACACAAGTTAATTAGATTGCAAAACATTTAGGCTAATACAACACAAAATTAAAACCAAATCAAACCACGATTTCGCATGAAAATTAATCTAAATTTAGAGGTGCAAAATTTTGGTAGAGATCAAAAGAAGCCATCAGAATGTTGCGACTGCCTGGAATGCCATTGCTGCCTGGTTCGCAATTCTACGACGTGAGTAGACAGACGAAGTGAGTAGCGAAACAATTTCGCGAATGATATTCACACCTTTACCACTCCGTCGCGCAGTATAGCAAGCGGCGTCATCCCAGACGGCAGACTTTGATGCACTATCAGGGCATTCACATGCTCTCGGATCGTCGCGAACCTGAGCTGGTGGAGCCGAACGGACCATTGGTGGACCCCAAATGTCCACCTGTTGCCATCGAGATGAGTGCGCTGTGGGCGCCAAAGATCAGCATTAAATTGCCGCCATGGCTGGCATATGACAAGCAGGTGCTCTGCTTCAATGCCTATTTTAAGGAGCCACTGACCGAGATCTACCATGCGCCGTATCAGGTGCGCAAGGTGAAAATCTACTTCTATCTGGAGGATGGCACCATGCAGGTCACCGAGCCCAAGGTGGAGAACTCGGGCATTCCGCAGGGATGTCTTGTGCATCGTCAGCGCATTCCTAAGGCACCGCCTAGCGATCGTGAATTCATTTCCATCTTTGATCTCAACGTGGACACAAATGTACAGATCTTTGATCGCGTCTATCACATCACGGGCTGCGACATCTTCACGCGGCAATTCCTCAATCGAGCCGGTATTCCAGTACCCGTCTCCCTACTGGAGCCGAAGTACAAATTGCTTTATTATTCGCACCCATAGAACTCGCTTATTGTCTAATCTATTTTTGTAGTGATCCAACCACCGAAATGCGCAAACGTTCGGCCTTAAAGCAAGCTCCCAAGGCCGACGCAAGCGTCTTGCCAAAGCGACACTCATTTGCTCAGTTTCTGGAGTTCGACCGCAGAGTACTGAAATTCCAGGGCTATTGGAACGATCGTTCCGAATTTGGCGATGTACGCAAACTGGACATTTGCTACTATTTGGCCGATGATACCATCGACATCAAGGAGAAGTTTCCAAGAAACTCTGGGCGTGAAGGACCCAACACATTCCTCAAGCGCGCCAAACTGCCCAAAGAGTTCACCGGTATGGCTCTGCCAGGTCAGCAGACATCGGTGACGCTTCTGAACGTCTTGGGCTCCAACATGCGCGATGTTCGCTATGTGGCAGATCCACTGAACACAGGTCAGAAGCAGGTGCAGCACTATACGGATCAGGATCTGCAGATTGGCGCAGTGCTAAACGTTTTCGGACGCGATGTCATCCTGACCAGCTGTGATCAGTTCACTCAGCACTACTATAGAGAGAAGGTGAGTGGCAACCACATTTACGACGTCATTGCTTCAGCTTCAATCCTACTTTCAGTATGGCATTCAGGACTTTACGCCTCATTCTCTGCCGCAACGTAGCGACGAGCGACCTTGTTACAGTAGTCAGGTGCGTCGTTTGCCGCCCTACAATGGCTGGGGCAGCCACGAGGACTCCGAGGGTAATTGCATCACTGTGGAGCCCAAGGCACCACAGGCCGACTTCAAGAAACTCTTCAAATACGATGGCTGCATTCTGCGCTTCGGTGCCAAGTTAATGTCTGTAATCAAAGAAAATTGTGAGCGAAGTTTTGTGATCAGTTATTACCTGGCTGATGATACAGTTCAAATCTACGAGGTGGCTCGACGTAACTCTGGCTTCGTCGGCGGTGAGTTTCTCAAGCGTGCTCGAGTGCCGCTGCCCGGGCAGGAGAAGTTCAGCTCAACGCGGCCTGAATACTTTCGAGCTAGCGATTTCTATATCGGCTCCACGGTCAATCTCAAAGATCACTTATTCCACATCATTTCGGCTGACGAGTTCACGTTGCTGCACATGGAACAGCATCCCAATGAAGTGAGTAAAGCATGGGCAATTGCTTGTCGTCATTTGAAACATGCGTTTCCTCTTCTAGTTCCCTGTGGCGGACATACGTGCAATCATGAACAAGATACGCGATGCAGTTCGACCGCAATACAAACAATTTGTGCTGCGCTGCAAGCCGGAGGTCGACCTGGGCGATAAGACTACCGTTAGCTATGACACGCTCAAGTCTACGTTGCTGTCGTATTTATCCAAGGAGTCGTTGTTAAATCATGAAATCGTCACCGTTTGCCGTTTCTTCTCGGCGGAGCAGATGCCACCGCCAAGTTGCGATCGAAATCATGTGCGTGCCGCAGCTCAACTTGAGTTGAAACGCGCTCTCTGGAACAATGTGGAAGAGCTGACTGAGCACTTGAGTCACATCAATCCAACATGCAAACCCTACATCTCGGAGGCACAAGTGAGATCCACATTGCGAGGCTGTCGTCTGCCGTTCAGTCTCGAGCTGGTGGAAGACATACTGCATGTGCTGCAACACAATGCACAGGGCGAGATTGAGGTGCGTGATGTGCTGGGCTTCTTTAACATGAGTGCCGACCAGGTGCCAGACATTGCGCCACTTAACATTGCCTTTGAGCTGTGCCCCAAGCTGCCCTTCCTGCATAAGGGACGCCTGGTAGACTTCAATTGGTTTCTACACTGTTTGGGCTTAGAGGAGGAGCTTGTGCGCGACAATTTTTGAGCATAATTCGTGTTTAGTTCGAGGCTCCACAACAAACCAAAGAATCGCAAACATTTTGAGCAATTCCTTGATTTTGTTGTGGAACCTTGAACTATATCGCGAGTGTCTTACAGAATTTATACGGATCTGACAAATTACAAAACAATAAACTTGAACTTTTCACCTATTTATCTATATAGTATCTAGAACTGATCACTTTCGCAAGAGCCTAAAGTTAACAATCATCTTCGGAAAGTCTACAATCGTTGGCTTTATAAAAAATTGCATGTTGTGTTGTGTATATACAAAGACAATATCGTGGCAAATGCATTTTAAATTCTTAAGGAATGCGCGGAACTGTGTGCTTATAAACTAATTGTAAACGTTTGCAGCTTATAAAAAACGTGTGTTTGTGTGTGTCTGTGTTATTGATTGTGCCTTAGAGTTTTGATTCTGTGAGCCAATTGAACGATTGCGGTTTGCGATCCGACGATGGACTAATCGCCACATTGATAATAGTGGGCTTATCCGTCAATTGGTTGGCCGCCTTCACGGCCGCTTGTAGCTGTTCAATCTCGGTGCAGAAATAACCTTGCATTCCAAACATTTTCATCATCTCCTCGTAACGCACCTGAACTCCCAAAGCCGATGGTGGTGTACTACAATATAAGCAAGATGACGATAAGATTAGTATGCCAGTTAAGCTGATAAGATGAAATGTCTTACATTTGCGTTAGGTCTCCCTCGCTACGAATGGCTTCGAAGGTGTCTTTATCAAAGCCCCCATAGATGCCATTGTTATTCACAATGACAATGGTAACGGGCAACTTGTATCGCACCATTGTCTCGATCTCCATGCCCGAGAAGCCGAAGGCACTGTCTCCCTCTACGCAAAGCACACGCTTGCCGGGCGCAAAGTCGCGGCAGAAAAGCGCAGCTGCAACAGCAAAGCCGGGACCCACGCCCATGGTGCCAAAAGTGCCGGCATCAAGGCGATGGCGTGGCTGCTCATTGAGAAGCATAGAACGGCCAATATCCATAGTATTGGCTCCCTCACTCACAATAATTGTATCACGTGGCAGCAGTTCGCGCAAATGATGGAAGACCGCATAATAGTTGAGCGGCGATGCTGTGTTCAGCGACATCTGCTGCACTGTATCGCGATTCTGTCTGCATTTAGCTGCCAACTGTTTCCACCAATCCTGTTCATAGCCAAAACGGAAATTAACAGCATTCATTTGCTCAAATAGTTGCTCTGCAAATGGCCGAATATCAGCCTGAATGGCCACCGATGCGACCACCGAATTATGCAGCTCCTCCGGGCAGATATCCACCTGGATGAATTTCACATCCTTGTCATAACGTGGAGCGCGTCCAAAGTGCAAAATCCAGTTGAGGCGGGCTCCCAATAAGAGCACCACATCGGCCTTTTGCAGCGCTAAGGTGCGTGCAGATGAAACGCATTGAGCAGCCGTGTCAGAGACCACTCCCTTCCCCATTGGCGTGGGCAGGAATGGCAGATTTGTGTTCTCAATGAAGTGACGCAGCGTGTTCTCCGCATGAGCATAGGCGGAGCCCTTGCCAATGATCACCAGCGGGCGCTTGGCCTGACGCAGCAGCTGAGCGGCACGAATGACCTCGTCATGTGGCGGATACACCAATGGTGGGGCCGGATGGGCCAATGCTTTGTAGATCCGTGATTCGGCGGCCTTTGATTGCAGAATATTGCCCGGAAAATCCAAGTAAGCCACACCGGGACGACCATAGGTGGCATAACGCACTGCCTTCTCAACGTGCAGCGGGATTAGCGCAGCTGTTGGTGGCCGTGCTGCGTATTTGCAGTAAGGTCGCGACAGCTCCACCTGAGGACATTCCTGGAAACCTCCAATGCCCTCATGATCCTGATTCGTGGCACCTCCAATAACAATCAGTGGCCAGCAGTTAACTTGAGCATTAGCCATACCACCTAAGTGCATAAAATTGCGTTAACTGTGAAATTCAGCAAACTGTAAGGAAAGGTTTATTACACACCCGTCACATGGAGCAAACCGGGTCCTGATACGACCAGACAGACGCCGGGCTTCCCCGTTAGATAGCCAATAGCTTGGGCAGCATAGCAGGCGGCCTGCTCGTTGCGCATGCCAATGTACTTCAGTCCAGCGGCCTGAAAGGCCATCGACAGTTCGATAACTGGGATACCAATGATGCCGAACACATATTCGACGCCCTGCAAAGCAAAGGAAATATATTTACAAGTTAAAGTTTGTGTATTCCAATTGGAATTTCTAGCAAAATAATTGACTAATGAGTAGCGTGCAGCACGGTCTAAATTATTATAAATGCCTGCATTCTGATAGTTACGTTTGGTTTGCACATATGCTACAACCAAAGAAATTTGAAAACAACAACAGTTTAAAGTTCAATTAGGCAATTACAAGTGGGCACTCATTAAGAGGCCTCCGTGCATCTGCTTATTGATTTTAATCAGCTGCAAAACTCGTGTGATTTACTGCCTAATTCCTTGGACAGTGTACTAAACAACTTTGGAACATTGGAGCTATAGTTCTATCACGATCTGTTCGTATCTATATCGCTATTAAAAGCCACCGGTTGGCAACAACAACAACTAACATAAAAGAGCAAAACGATAATCAAGGGAACAGCCACATACATATGTACATACTAAATCAGGCAATAACAACAATGCTTGGCCATTTTTGAGTGGTTTTGAACTTTGTACAACAAACAGTTGGCAGATAAGCCAGCAACGGGGCACGGATACAGTTAAATCTACAGTTGAACGTACTGCACATTGCTATGCAAAAAGTGCATATCATAAAAGACACAGAGGTAAAAGCCGCATAACAACTACCTAGCAGACGACCCCGAATTTAGCTTACCTGTTGCTTCAACGATTCTGCAATAATTTGCACGGCTTCGACTTCGGTCATTTTAATGTTGGTATTGTGCTAATTGTTAAAGTAATGAGTGCGCTGACGCGTTAAAGCGTTTATTTTATAACTTTTTACTAAAATATCGACAACAAAACAGAAGTGTTAAGTTCGTGTAAATGTTAAAGAAATATTCTGTTAAACTCAAAATGGTCATGTTACCATGCAAATAGTGTGACCGTTTTAATGAATTGCAAATACTCGTAATATTAATCGATAGTCAAGCGGCCAGCAATTAGCTTTGTTTGAAAATAACCGCTATCGATAAATCATTTATCATATTGTAATAAAAAACAGTTTTCGAAATATTGCTGGTGATCAAGACGCTCAACTGAAATTTTTAACAACAAAGTTTTTACAAATAAAAACTTCAATGGATCGATTTTGTCATCTACCTCTAACTTATAGGTTTAAACAACGAATTCTTCTTGAATTATGTAAAATTTATTAATTAGCACAAGCAAACAAAAATGTAGCAGCTTTTAAAGAGAATATGTATTACAATTACGAAGATTTCTTCATGGTTTCGGAGTAAACTTACTTGGATCATGTAAATATTTCCCATATTTAAGAAATTACGTAGGGCCTTGCAAATTATTTGTGCAAATGATTGTGAAACAACTTTTGCGCAGTTTTTCGATTTGTATTTTTAGAAAGCTCTCTTGACGACTTGATTTCTTCATAGGCCCAAGGCCTTCATGTTAATTTATTAATGACATTTGTCAACAATGAAAAAAATGAGACTTGCAGTTCTGCATTTCGATTAACATTTAACTAATTGTTGTGTCAATTTGGGGTTTTTTGCTTGAATGCGCAAAAATTAACGTCTGCAAACACCGAAACCAGTTCAAGTGTTACCCCTCCAAAAATCTAAGGTTATTTTAAAACAAAACATTCTATTTCGTAGCACAGGCAAAGCTTTGAAGCGAAACGACAGCAAAGATCTTATTGAAACAACAAGGTTTACAATAATAAATAGACAGCTTTAACTTTAATAGGACTCGCACCTGAAGGTGCAATTACACATACATACAAATACATATATACAAACGAAAATAGGTCATAATTATATGGCATTATTTCTATAACATCACAGCAAATTGCCAAGTCACAAACTACAACTTTGTGTTGACAACATCCTCGCTCGGTTCGGTGGTTTTCACTTCATTCCATTTCTGAATCTTTCCTGACCCGAAGAACCAGAAAAATATGGCGGGCAAAATGTAAGCGCCGGCACCAATGATGAATATCCAGAACCAATCATCGATGGTATTCTAATAACGCAATTGAAATAAATTTAGAATTAATTCATCCATTATGTAAAGTTCAAACAAACTCACCGAATCTGAGGTAAACGACGCCACAATCAAAGGTGAGAAAAAGCCTGGCGTGGTGCCCAGACAATTAATAATACCATACATGGTGCCCGCAAAGTTAGGAGCCAAGTCCTGAGAATTGGCCAAATTAGAGGAAGTGGCAGCGCCATTGAAGCCCAACGATATGGTCATTATCGCCACGCACACATATGGCTCCCGGCCGAAGAACGCTAAAATAATGAGCATTATGCCGGGCATGACGTGAGCTGCTCAAGAAATTCAATATATTAAGGTCATAAAATTCGTATTATCTTGAACACTCCACTCACATGGTATGCAGAAGATCTTGCGGGTGAATGTCATAGTCCACCATCCCTTGCGACGAATCCAGTCGGCAATAGAACCGAAGCCAAAGGCAGCCAAAAGCCGGGCAATATGCGGTAAACTAGACAAAAATCCGGCAGACGATAGTTCAAAGCCAAGCACTTCGCTCAAGAACTTTGGTGTGGCAGTCAGAAGGAAGAACAGACCCCACATGCTGCCATAATGCAGCATTGTGAGCGCCCAGAAGGGCATAGAGACCACCAACTGCCTGTATGGAGGCCATTTCTAAACACAAAGTGTATAAAGAAACACCAGAGTAAATAAAGATCAAGATCAAGCAGATTATGGAAGTACAATGTTATTACTTACCGGCTTGTTGCCCACTGTTGTTCCGAGACTTTTTTCAATGAATTCACGCTCCTTGATGGTAATGGTGTTATGCTGTGCTGGTGTATCGGCTATCAGATAAAACCAAAGACCCACCACTACAAACACTATCATGGCCACTATATAGAAGGCCCACACCCAGCCCAGATTCTCAATGATCACTCCACAGATTGGCCAAGTGATGACAGTGCCAAATGTGCCGCCCATCAGTGAGGCAACGAACTTGCCCTTCTCATCCGGTGGCGACCATTTGGACACCAAATTATGACAACATGGATATACGACGCCAGTCACGAGGCCAATCAGAAATCGGAGCGCAAACACCGCATATTTATCCCAGGCAGCAGCAAGAGGAGTCAGTGCAGTCAACACACCTCCGACCAGGCAACTGTAGCCAGCAACATTGCGACCGCCAAGCATCTCGGCCAATGTCCCGCCTGGCAGTGAAGTAATCATGTAGCCATAGAAATAGCCACCGAGTAGTAATGCCTGATCCTGTTGTGACCATTCGTACCGCGTGCCATACTAGAAATGCAAATAGAAAACACTTACTATGCAATTATCACATTCGCTTGGCGTGAAATTTTAATACGAACATCAGGCTTTTCGACGAGTGTGCCGTTTTCGTATCGCTCCTGAACCATTGCTATAATATTGATCGACAGATTCACCCGCATCATATAATTGATCAGGCAAATCATGAACAGCATTATGGCTACATTGACGCGCTTCGGCACAAAGACTGTAAGATGACAAAAAAATATTGATTGTTTTGATTATTATTATTGTTATTGAGAATTGGTTATTCATTAAACTGTCTATTTATAGTTGGACTGCGGACGATCTCAGATCTGTCAATTTCATCTCTATTTTGTTTTGGGGCCCGTCAGGTGTCTAATGAATGGCGCATGGGTTGATTTCAATATTTGCCAATCTCATTTTACGGGGAATTTCGGCGGTGGTTCACGTGAAACTTATTTATGAGACAGTTCGAGGTTTATACCCATTAGCATTGGATAGACATCCCCTTGAGTTGCAAATTACGTGTTCAAGTTGTTGAAGACATACAAAAAGAAAAGGAAAAACTGAATAGGCCCAAAACTGCGGAATTGAGAGTACAAGAGTATATTCGACTAAACGATTGAATGTTTTGAAATAATCTTTCTCGCAACTGAAGAACTGAATCCGAAGACACATTGTGTTGTATCCTTCAATCTGAACCTGAGTACAGGGTATTTTCGACTAATTAACTCAATTGTTTAAATATTTATAAATAACATAACGTGTACTTACAGCAGGGCATAACAGCCATTTTGGCAGGTTGTTATTGTGATTGAGCCGCACGTCGGTGTTAACTGAAAAACGATAACAGGAAACAAACAGTTAAAGACTTCATCATTACGCATACGCCTGGGGAAGTTGCACTTGATTTATAAATTATAAAGTTTTAATAAGTGTTTAATTCAATGTCGTTAAGCGGGAATGCGGAGGTCTTTTTCGATGGCGTTATTATGTCAGCTGATCTCTGATTCAGATTTACCGGTTGGGGACCCAGGCATCTGGATTACGAAACTGTCATTGAACAATTTATTGCCCAATTCAATATCTGCTTCATCTTCTTATTCATCACACTTCGCTTCTATATTTATTACCACCGTCTCTATCACACTCGTATGTAAATTTACATTCATTTATAAAATTTCCGCGGGCAAGTGAATTTTAGAATCTTACACATTTGGCTACACTCACACATAAAAATACTACATCCACCCGTATTACTGGGTATTCACATTTGGTTTGTTAATGCTTCACGTGCTGGTGATAAATTTGACCTGTTTAGAGACTTAATTAGCGTTTAAATCATATGTCAGCAAATTTTCAATTATTATTTCTGTCGCTCTAATGAAAGCGAAAATTGTTATTTATGAGTCATGAATAACCACCACCATGACAAAGATATGACACAAATTTTAACAAAACAATGTAGACGAAATATTTAAAATACGTTGAAAACTAAACTAAAACTTATTCAATTCTTGCTGAGGATGCCTTTATAGAGAAACGTTGCAAAATAATATTTAATCGCAACGATCTGAATGTGTGCCTTAATGGTGCCAATTCCTTTTAACTTAAAAGCAATATTTACTTAAATTACACGTGTCGTTTTAAAATCATTTATCATCTGAATTTTGCAACATTAAGCGGTATGTGTATTAAATTTATGATCTGCTCAAATTTAACAAGCACGTCTCAGATGGGTTTTTGGCAACACACGTGTTAGGCATTTCAGCTAAATTGAGTTGCGAACATGACAAATGAGAATATCATCAAGCTAGTCGTGCATTTGTAAGTATTTTGATTTAATTTTTGATTTATCCGTAACTTCTACCGGCAGTAGACAGACAATGACGTCTGTCATTGCAGTCTTTTCTATGAGGTAATTATAGCGCAACACGCTAGGCAAATTTGCAAAATACTTCCATATATGAATTATCCAGATCAAAGTCATTTGTATAAACAGTTCCATATTTAGTTGGGAATGCAGTAATTGTAACTGTTAAATATTTCTGTAAAGTGCCGACCTTGGCACGTCGTACTCAAATATCGAATTCAATATACAATTTGGACAGCTGTTCGAAAGCCACTCAAAATGCTCGTATTGCACATGCAGTTCGTCAATCGCCAATAGCCTCGCGTATGTTATGTACTCGCATTTTCAATAGAGACTTAACTAAGGTATTTAGGCATGGGTAATACATAATAATAATAGTAAAATACAACAATAAAGTTTGGAGGTGCAACACGTAACTAAAAGTGGTATCGATTTCGAGTAAATCTCAGTTCTAGTTATGGATAATTTACGAGATCAATTGACGCAGCCCTGATAAAGTCACGGTAACGGGAAATTAAATACTGTTAACTGTTTGTCTGAAGATTGCAGCGTGTCTTTAAATCATTCAAATTGTTTTGGTTAAGCTTTTTATATAGCTTAAAGTTCCAAGAACAACAATAAATACATACATCTATAGAAACAATATGCACATACATATATAACACTAAGTAGTCCCCATAAACAAGTGATAAGCAATCGTTTTGGTTTTGCCAAAGTTCTCAATGAACGGAAGAAATCCAAAGTAAATGAAATAAACACTTAATAATCTTAATAAAAATTGAGCACAGAAAAAAAACAACAATCGAAAGTTATAGCCAAACATACAGTTATAAACTGTATAGACCAATTAAATACCGTTATCAAATTATTGCACTTCGAAACAGCAGGAAAAACAACAAATGCAAAACAAAAGCCCAATAAATGATTTGCGTGTGGGTATATGTAATTTGTTAGGTGTATTAATTCGACCAGTAGTTAAGTATATACTCCACCTATACAAGTGCAAGTAGATTCACATAAAACACTCGATACGTGAACGTGATTTGCATTTGCAAAAAAATCTGTTATTAAGGTTCGAGTGTGCCACCAAAAATAGATTTCACATTAAAGATATTCCAGTAAAGATATCACATTAAAGATATACCATTTAAGATAACCCATGGTCAAGGAAACGTGCCCGAAACATTTATTTAAATTAATTTCACAACAAAAAATAAACTAGTGCCATAAATAACCTTTGAGTTCAGTATCATATGAATATATATGTATTACATCTTTAAAATAGTCTGCATATTCTATTCGTATCATGACAAACAATGATATTCATAATAAAATATATTCAAGCAGATAACTTAATTAATGCACTTCAGTTCTACGTGTTGATGAGCACTTTGAGATATCCTAAAAGCTCAAAAATAAAAAGCAACACTTTCCAACAAAGTGATAAAATTTATCCCATGTAGCACAACTTGTTAAAACGTTGGAAACAGAAATTAGCACTGAAACCTATTAATCTCTAGTTTACTCTCTACTTTTCAATTAATTTACTTCTCCGTGCGATAAATTTGATAGGCTAATTTTGTAGTTAACCTGTATATTTGTTGGATTACCAATTTAGATGCATTATTGAATATTACATGGGATAGTTATAGCAAATAAACTCTTTGCTAATTATTCGTTTATTCATTTTATTTTTGTAATGACAAAAATGCTGTTGCATAGTGTTTAATCTGAGTTATTTACACATTTTATCTAGATCCATTAGCTACTTTAGAATCTTGACGAATGAACAGAGCGAAAGATAGAGAGGGTATGACAATTATCACGGGTAGAACCCACAGTTACAACCATATCTATGGTTAATTCGCTGAAATGAAGTGTACGGAGTTACCATGTACCAAAATCAAGAGGGGAGTACGAATGGGAACTACAAGGTAGTAAGTTTAATTGGGTCGAGAATGCTGCTAATTAATTTGTAGTATAGGTCTCTAATCGGAAGCGTGGCGCTTTATCAACGTCATTGCTTGTGCGCTGGCTTTATAAAATCAACTCAAAAATTTATGATATTATAAAATGAGGGCAAAGAAAAAATCGTAATTGTAAAATATATGATTACGAGTATATTTGCCATAATACATGGTCATCTGATAAAAAGCAGCTGGTAAATGGTAAATGATTCTCATTATAGTTCGTTTAATCGTCAATTACTTGGTAGTAAAATGGAAAATTGGACTCGTGTTACCATGTTTATAGATCCATTAATGATTTGATTTACCCCCTTAGCGGTAATACGAGCAATATATCCAGATAAAAAGGGTAGGGGATAACGATGTTACGATTTTGGAGTATGATATGGAATGTGTCCCAAGAGCGTTATTCACCGTTAGCGATTAATGTGTTGATGATACATATAAGAAAGTAGAGGTAGGTATGCATGTATATAGGAGATTATATACCCATAGCACGCGTGCTTTTGGCATTTACATAAGATTTCAGCTTCAGCTCACAATTGACATGGTTTGCCAGTTTGCATCTATCTCTATAGGGTTTTTTTGTGTTTCTTTTTTCTGTATTTTCTGGTTTGACTTTTAAAAAACGTTTAAACAGTTCGGTTTTAGTAAGTTCGCATGGCTATTCGACTGTTTTGTTTGCTCCGTTTCGCCTCGTTTTATTGTAACCTAACATAGGGTAATACGGTTTAATTCACAATTTAAAAGCTAGTAACACATCTCCCATTGTAATGGTCAAACACCATATTCCATCACCATATTCTAACAGATCAGTCAGTATTCGTGGTGTACGCAATGTGTGCGTTCGAAGAGGCATTTTTGGTTTATTATATTCGTATTAACAAGTTGTCATAGAAATAATCAGTCCATAAATTAAAGTTATAAATAAAAACAATTCTTAATATTTGCTTTATCAGTAAGGGTATTTAATTGTCGGCGTGACAAAATAGTTACTGACATGTTTTTATTTATACTTTGCCTTTGCTTTAGTCGCTGAATTCTGCAAACTAATTCAATGGCAATGAACCGTATCTCACATAAAATTGAAATATGTAATACGCTCTACCAGTTAATAGCAGTTATTTATTTGTTTTATTGTTTCATTTTGTTTGTTTTTTAATGTTGTCTATTGTTTTTAGGTTCTCAGTGACCGCATCGAATTCCTATTTTGCACTAATTCTCAAAGCAATTACATTTTTACACGTTATACTTGAGTTTTGAATATCAATCACATTGAATAGGAAGAACCCCCACAATTACCATAACAAATTAGATCAATAGTGCATAACTGGTAAACACCCTTCATACTTCATATCTACTGCGTAAGCCACTGTTCTCTGTAAAACACTTTTTCCCTCCAAATATAACTTGCGAAAAATATATTTACCTACTGCTCACTGTAGAATACTCATAATAATTAGTGCAAATAATTATTCATATAATTAGCAGCACAATTAATGCAAAACGCAATGCATAAAATTACAGGTTAAAAATTAAAAAAAAAAAAATCAAATATATGTACAAATTAAACCATTTGCAAATTGCAGTGGAAAACAACTGGCATCAAATTTATATTCAAAATAATCTTCCGTTCCACATGATTAATTGAATAATTTGAATACTCATGAGGACTTCTGGAAACCGGCAATCGACGCATTGCCAAATGCCGGAATGGAATTTTTCGCAACAGATTTCCGTCCATTTTTTTAAGTTAATTAAAATAGGTTCCCCTAACGATGAAACCAGTTGTCATATAATATGCCAATTCATAAATAAAATGAATATTTTAACCCAGTTTTCAAGAAGAAATTTAAAACAAACACGCGTTCAAAACACGTGAAAGTTTTGTATAAGATTCGCTTTGACTTATTTAATTAACACTTCCACTGAAGGATTCAAGGAGTTCCAAACTCTCATTAATGTTGATTCCCACTTGATTTATCAGTTTCATAACAGTCTACAGCACAACACAAAAGTTCACTTTTTGTATTCTCAACATCTATGCTGTTTTCTTATCGTTTTATCACTTTATGTCCTGCGACAACACACTGACATACACACTCACATTTGGGTACGCGTTAGTAGCAACCGAACGGCCCGATCAGGCTGTAAGACTGCGCTGGGACCGTGAAGGGTTAACGGGAGCGGAATTGGGAAATGAAGCTACAGCTGAGAATGCCGCGAAACGAATGAAGCCAAATCACCAACTGCCAATGGCATATATACTTAACTTACCTTATGTACTACCTCAGACAAAAACCTCGAGCAGCGAAAACGCAGCGTAACAAAAACAAAAACGGTTAAAAATTGTTTAAATTGTTGTTGACTGTTGGCGGTTTCGAGATTGACGCTCTGCCTCGCTCTGCCCAGCTTTATACTCTCTCAGCTCTGATAGCGCGTCCAAACAAAAATCGCGTGCGATTTATTGCACGCCGAGAAATTTTGCACATGTGAATAACAATTCACAAATTCGTGCTAAATAGTATGCCAATAATCAAATTAATAAGAACAACAACAACAATCTCATAGGCTACATTTTTTAAAAACATAAAAGTATTATATTTTCGTCTTGTTTGCACGTTTTTTAATTATTTAATGAATTCATATGTTTGAAATCATGCATAGTTTAGCATAGTCATATAATCTACTTGAAAAAATCACACGTCACGACTACGAGATACTTTATAGAGCGCACAAACATATTGAGAACTTAATGATATTTTTAAAAACAGACGCGATTTAATTTACATTCTTGTCTACAATTGGAAAATGTAAATACACTTTTATCTTATAATATTTAACTCCCTAAAATGATATTATTATTTTATATCTCTCTCTCTGAGTCTTTGACGGTAAAGAATTACCCTTAATACGGTTACATTAATTAACACCTTTTTTTAATCTACATACCCGTTTTACAAACACAGGTTATAAAATCTCAATTATCAGTATCGATCGTGCAAAACGTCAGTACACATTTTGGAAACAAAATATTTCAGTTAATTAACGCACTTTACAAATCTTCAAAAAATAACATTGAGGCGTTAAAATCCCATATTAGCGTAAAACTATGAACTATATATATGTATATATATTGTAGATATCAGATTATATTTTCATTGTTTCGGTGAGTAGAATAAAGATCTTATCAACTGTATTCTACTGACCAGATAAAGTTAAAGCAATTAAGCAATAATTCTATAATATAATAACAGAATGTTAGTCACACTATGAAATGAGGGAAGCTGAGAAAAGGAAAAAAATCATATAATAAATCTTAATATGGTATTTAAAAAATTTCGAGTCTTTGAATATTATCAAACCAGTTAGCAGGGTATCTCAGGGTCAGTCAAAAGCCCATGCTCGCGGCATACGGTTGACACCATAACTTCTAGTATTCTTCCATGTCATAAAAGATGTAATCATGCTGATTTAGTATGAATAGCACCAAAAGTACATAAAATGCTCTTAACAGTAGCAGCTTGTCTGGGAGTGACAGATAATCAGTTTTATTGATGCATTTAGCTGCCTGTTTGTAGATAAGCCATTATTAGTGATAATAGTTGTTAATTTTGCTAGTGCTCGTGATTTCATATTTATCACAAAGTACGTGTTTTTAGATCTCATTGAAATATTTGTGACCAGAATTCAGTTCAATATTTATAATATTTATTTTAGTTGAATTTAAAACATGATCGTTCATACATATTTGCTAGGCTCAACAGAGAATAAAGAAATTCAATTTGAATGACACAATTTTGCACTACTTTACTAAGGCTTAAAGCTTAATATAATTATATACGAATTATGTTTGCATCTAGAAATTTGAGAATTTTGTTCATGACATGCTAACGTAGATCATTCGATGCGCACAGACTTTACCAACAAGTTTGCCATACTCAACAATAGCGTCGCGACCATCATAAGCACCAAGCATCTGGAAAATTAATTTAGTAATATCAATTCACGTTATTATTTTTAACCCTTTTTACCTGCACAAATCGCTGATAAGTGATGCAGGTCCTAGGATCCAGTAGAAGTTGAACATCATTTACATTTTGGTTGACGAATTCATTTACATCTTTATCAGCGGCAACCGGATTAAGACGTTGATACTGCTCAGCATCAAGTTTAGTACGTATAGCTTGATAACAACAACGAACACAATTATTATTAATATTACAGAATTGATAATGTATTTGTAAGTTACCATCGGTTAAAGGCACCCAAACATAGGTCTCTGGACAGAGCAAATAAGAAGCAGATAATTTGCCCTTGTAGCGCATTTTAGTGCACGAATGGATGTAAAAGCCCATGTAGTAATACTTTAAAGCGGGCTTTCGTTTGGCAATTGTCTGCACCAAATCAATTTCTCTAATAAAAGAATCGAATTAAAAATGAATAAAGCTATATTTAAGCAAACAAGCAGTGTATACTCACCTCAATGATCCATAAGTACCCAAAGAGAGAAAACTGTAGTCGGGATCGTAGAAAAAATACACAGAACTCACAGAACCAGGTAATATATCAATGACTCCCACAGCAATCAGCTTATCGTCCAACCAATATTGTTGGTGAAACGATCCATAACCCATATCCGGAGTATCGTCTGATTTTTCGTGCTGTAAATATTGATATTAGTTATTAATTATATTGTTAGTAATTTCAATATATTTTAGGAAATTTTTTGTTGTATTAGCCACCTTCATGGGTGACTTTTGAAGATGGTCCTTGTAAGCTTGCTGATCCTTGGGTGGATCATTATGTATATGGATCTGATACTTCTCATAGAGCTTATAACTTTGTGGCAGTGTCCGTTTAAACTCCTCTCCATCGACGTGCACCAAACTCAGCTGTAGTAAAATTAATAGAAGAGAAAATCATTTATAGTTACCTTTAGGGGTGTTTTAACCAAAAACCTCTGCATATTAGCTAGTGTTAGACGTGCGGGGTTATCATTGTGAATGACTAATTGATATTTGCGATACAATGCATGCACTGCATCAGTACAACTACGCTGTATATCTGAGGCAGCGACCAAAACGATCTGCAACAAATAGCACAAATACGATGTGTGTACATAGAGGGACTAAGAGGAACAAGGGCACAAAGACGTAAAAATAAAAAAACAGACTTGAGATATGTATATGTATTGTGCACCCGTTTGCAATTGAAGGAATGATGACATTTGCATAAAGTGCACCCCACAATAGAAATTTGAGTAATTGTAACATTAAACTTAAACACTTTCAGCATTACATATTTAAAGGGCTTTTAAAGAAATATGCAATTATCTCAGCTAGAAATTCAGATATTCTTTATCTATTTGTATTCAAATTCTACTATTTTATGAACTATCTGCACTTTTAACAAATGTATTTATCGTGTACTTACCTTCAACTTATGCTTGTCAGTGTCGCTCGTTGATGTCAAAAAATCCCTCAGACTTTTCTCCTGATTCACCTTGTGTTCCTTGGGCGCACATGCCTTGGCCTGCCTGCGCTCCAAACGCATTTGCTTCGCCTTTTTGCGAGGTGGATTTGAGCTGGTAACTGAATAATTTGGAAATAGTTAATTTAGCAGAATATTAAAGAAAGGAAGACATTACATTTCTTAGAGGTCGCCGCTTGATCACCATCTCCGGATATCCCGACGCCATCTCCATCTTCTTGTAATTCCGAGACACAAGCAGCCTTTAGTTGCTTTGTACGTGGCTGCACTAAAGTCTCCACATGTGCCACATCAATTATTGAAGGTTTCTTATCAGGCAGCTGAGGATGTGGCTCGCTTGTGTCAGCGGCGTTGATAAGGTCATCGCCATCACCACCCCCATCGATGTTGTTCGGTTGCTGACGCTTCTCGGGGTGTTCACTGGAGTCCCGCTTGCCATCACGTAAGAATTTATTCATGCGCCTCAGGATTCGTTTGTTGGACTTAGTCAGCTTAAAGTCAAGTGCATCACACTTGATCGTGTAGCATGGACAGCAAGTGACGTCGTTTTGCGGTTTATAGCAATAATTGCCGCATCGCCGCCAACCCCTATCGATTAGCTCTTGATAGTCATTACAGGAGAGACGATAGGCATGCATACCTTTATGACGCATGCATCCAAGAATACATATATGGACATGATTATAAATGTGCCCGAATGAAAGGAATCAAGTTTTGAGTACATTGCACCGAATCTTCTTTTTATAAATTTATTCTTACCGTGTGACTTGCTGCACTCTATTCCAGTGCAGTAGCCACATTTGCTCGTCTGGGCTCCATAGTACTGCACAATGCTGACACTCATGATTGCGCTCAACAACTTTATATTCAATGCGAAGCAAACTTATATTAATTTAAGAATTGAAATTGCAAATTCTGCAACCTGATACGATGTTTCGGTTGAGAGCAGCGTGACCACAATTTCCATTTCGCAACATACCATTTTGTTTCCAAATATATTAAATATACTCCTTACGTTATCAGAAGGTGGTTACACTAAGTTAGTGATGGGTAAATAAAGTGTAGGACGGCGGGAAATATTCAAATAAATTTGTATTTATTTTAATTTTTAAGCTAATGTGTTAGGTGTGTTACCGAAATTTGTTGGAATACGTTATGAAAACAAAATAAATAAATGCTCTACAGTGTCTATAGACACATTAAATTGAATTTTAGTATTTTTCAACCGAGCATTGAAATTCAAAATGCAACTGTTACATAAATCAGCTTACTTGTGGCTATTTCAATCAGATTTTAGTTAGACAAATTTTCGAACTTATAAAAGTTCTCTAAAATCAATACGAATCAATGATAAAATTAATTATTGGAAAATACTTTATTTTGAAGTACTTAGTATTATAAAAAAATTCACTTCAAAATCTTAATAAATAAAACAGTAAATTGTCCGATAATTGTCTCGTTAAAGATGGTTCTTTAAAGCAAATCATAAATCAAAATTCAACTTTTCTATATTCTGTTGTAAACAATCCATTTTGAAGCAGAACTAGGTTCCACTCATCGAGATTTTTTTATGTTGAATATCTCCATATATATAATAATCAAAAAAATCGAATTAAAAAAAAATTGTTGGACTTCATCGTAACAATAAAAAATTTAAATAAATTACAGGCAAAAAAATCGTTGTTTTAGAAATTATTGTTTATTTTCTAACATTATTTCCAAAAGCAACGATGTATCGATAGTGTCATCGATGATTCTCTAAGTCTACTAAATTTGTTGGCCTCTGTTTGATACAAACTAGTTTCTTTAAAAATGCATTAATGAGTTATGAAATAAAGTAACAACAAAGCACATTAAAATGTAAGTTAAACGACCAAGATGTGAACAATTCCACCTGTATTATTTGCTAGATAAACCTGGCCATCTGGCGTAGGTGCGCATTTATAAAAGTGAAAGCGGTTTTAGCCAGATGTGAATGTACACAAGCAATTTCCGTTAATCCGTAGTGCGTAGGGCCAAATTCCAATTAGAATGCGCCAGAAATGAAGTCAGCTTTTTAGGAAGCAGTTAATCTGACGAACATTTTACAAATAGAAAGTGATTTGTTGTTTTTTTGAGATTGTAATCCAAATTGGGTGCTTTTTCGCACGCTTTAGCACTGCAATGATTGCAGCAGCAGCAACAACAACGACGACGCATGACAGCCGCCCACAAAGGACGAACGCACATTTTGAGGGCAATCTTAAATTGGCTCAAAAGCAAGATGAGGTCAACGAGAAAATGTCTGCTACTCACATTGTAGACAAAAGCACAGCGGCAGCAGCTGCAGAAACGCCGCCCACTCCAATACCAATACCCGCCGATTTGCAACCCGCCTACCACAAACTGTACAACGATTGCCGAGAACATGCCGCCTACTTTGCCAAGGATCACACCGAGTATGGACAACGCTTGCATGCCGCACACATTGCCTGGCAGGATTTCATAGTACTCGCCAATAGACTGGTCTTGCAAATCGATAGCTTTGCCCACGAATACGACTTGGATTCCAGTACGCCGGGCAATGGCTATCGCAGTTTCATCTACGTGACCAACGCATGCATCTCACATGGCCACAGCATTTGCCAGCAGTTGCATGCCACTCGTGCTACACTCTTCTTTCGTAAGAAATTCTACATGAAGGAGGTGGAGGCTTGCTCCCAGCTACTATGCTCGCTGTGCACCTGCCTGCAATATCTGTTGATCCTCCGCCAATGGTCGACCACAACGGGAGATCTTTTTGCCAGCGGCAAGCACACCGCTGAGCAGCTCTTCGAACTGGGAGACACCATTAATCAGTATTGCTTCTATGGACGCTGTTTGGGCTTTCAGTATGGCGACTCCATACGCGGTGTGCTACGCTTTCTGGGCATCGGCATGGCCAGCTACTCGGAAACATACTACTCGCAGTCGGATAATGGCAGTAGTGCCTTGCTAAAGACGACACGGAGCCTCTGGTCCAGCGGCAAATACCTAATGAATCCAGAGCTGAGAGCCAGACGCATTGTAAACATTTCGCAAAATGCCAAAATTGATTTTTGTAAATCGTTCTGGTTTCTAGCTGAATCAGAATTAATGCACAAGCTGCCCAGCATTGTGGGCAGTTCCATCAAAGTGAATCGACTCATTGAACTGCCTGCTGAACCATTGCGGGTTCCCGCGCGCCGCCCACAAGTTGCCACTGAGAATGGTTTCGACAAAGACAATGACAATACCAACGAGGAGCCGCAATTTGTAGACGTACCTGTGCCCAGCGCTCATCTGGGACCCGGCCTGCCTGTCTCAGTGCGTCTTCTTAGCGCCAAACGACGCACTGGAATGCTTGGTGAGGGTCGCTACCGAGGCTGGCGTCGACCCTCGCCACCGAGCAATGCCATACTGTTTCACTGTCATGGCGGTGGGTTTGTGGCACAATCATCCAAATCCCACGAACTGTATTTACGCGATTGGGCGGTAGAGCTGGACGTGCCTATACTGTCGGTGGATTACAGCCTGGCGCCAGAGGCGCCATTTCCGCGTGCACTGCAGGAAGTTTACTACGCCTACTGCTGGCTACTGAATAATGCCGAGCATTTGGGTACGACGGCGGAGCGTGTGATATGCGCTGGAGACTCGGCTGGCGCCAATCTTTCCATTGGTCTAGCGCTCAAGTGTATTGAGCAAGGTGTGCGCATACCTGATGGTTTGTTTTTGGCGTATTGTCCCACGCTGGTTAGCTTTGTGCCCAGTCCAGCACGCCTGCTTTGTTTGATGGACCCTCTGCTACCATTTGGATTCATGATGCGTTGCCTTCGCGCCTATGCAGCTCCCACAAACGAAATGCTACAGGAAAATGCTAAGCATGTCGAGGAGTTGGAGGAAATTCGCAATGCTCAGGTCGATACGGAAAGGCCAATTGCCAGTTTTAATTCGAGTCGACGTACGTCGACAGCTAAAAGTCCATTGACGCCGCTGGGACCATTTAATCCATCAGATGAAGATGAGAGCAGTGACACCTTTGCCAGCGCCTCGTATCACAGCCAAACAGTGGAACGCACCGACTTACCGCACACGGAGGGCAGCGATAACAGCTCATGTGTTTCCTTTGAGGATGACTCACAGCCCATTGAGCATTATCCAATCGAAATTTCAGCCGAAATACCCAAAGACGATGCATCAGCTGCGTATATAGACAATTTTCTAGATAAATATCTAATTGACACAGCCACTATAGAGGCCACGGAAGAAAATACAGTGATCGAGCAGCAATCTGCATTAGTCTAATGGTCACATCAAATGCAACTCTGAAGAGAATATACTTGTTGAAACAGGACGTGAGATAGTGGCCATGGACACGCTGCCGGGCCGCCTTCAGGAGGCAGTCAACAACATTATCAATCGATGCACGCAATCATATGAAATACACGGCAACGGCTCTACTGCAGCTGGTCAACAAGATGTTCGTAATATGGATGCTCTGATAGCGCGCAGTCCCAGCGAAGAGTTTGCATTTGATGTCCCCAAAGATCCCTTTTTATCACCTTATTGGGCTAGTGACGAGTGGCTATCACAGCTGCCAGAAACCAAAATACTTGTAAGTGATCATCAAATATGGATGCATGGTACAAGTTCACTAATATTTGGTTTCATAGACGCTGAATATGGACCCTTGCCTAGACGACTGCGTTATGCTTGCCAAGAAGCTGAAGAGACTCGGACGACAAGTGAGCTTGGAAATACTCGAAGGACTACCCCATGGTTTCCTCAATTTCACCATGGTAAGTGATAGTCACTAATAATGAAAATCATTGTAAATTTGTGTTATGCTTCATCCAGATATCCAACGAAGCAATGGATGGCTCCAAGCATTGCATCAAATCATTGGAAGCATTACTTCGAGCCACCACGGACAATAATGACGACAGCATTGGTAACGATGATACTTCCAGTCCGAGTGCGTGCTCTGCTACATCGACAGCGCCTTAAGAACAATTTATTTATACTTACTCAAATATATTCATATATATATATACTTATACACATATAACTATATAATAATGTTTATACACTGTTTGTTACAATGCAAGAATAACATGTTGTTAATTGGGCACATCTCTTGCTTTTTTATACACTTTTATATTCGAATTACACAGCTAAGCTTTATGTTTTGTAATGGCAGCTACATGCAATAAATATGTACTCATATATGTATCTATATTATATAAATAGGCTATAGCTTCTACATTAACCAAGCCAACTATTCAAGTATTGAGAGCGTTTAAAAACGCTCTATAATATAACTATTTATAGAATAAGAAACAAATAATGTAAAAGCATTCAAAATTTAAAATCCATGAAATACTTTTGATTCGGTGCCTGTTAAGAACGATTACTTATAATATATATTTTATATCCCTTTGTAGCTGGTTTAACCCTATAATGCATCCAGTTTCCAAACACTACTTTACTTTGCAAATATGTGAATCTATAAAGCATAAAGCTTTGTTAATTTGAATTTCTTTTTACCCAAGAAAGCTATTAAATGGTTATTGCCATTACAAAATAAGTATACAGTATTTTATTTTTGATTATATTTATTGACCAAGGAAATGCTTTGTATCTTAATAATTAGAATGTTGTAGGTGAAGAAAGTGTTATGTGGTAAGTATTAATATATGAATACGTTTAAGGTATTTGACGGTATGCCTATGTTTCGTTATCTTCGATCTTGGGAGCCAGGTAGTAGCGTATATGACCCAGATCCTTAATGGCATACTCAACAACCAATGGCACATCGGCGCACATGGACAGCTGCACTTGGGTGGACAACGGTGTCGCCTTTGTGAAGGCATTCAGGTAACGACAGGCGAATGTGAGCGTGACTGGCTCCTGCATATCAATGATGACCGCTTCCTCCTCCTTGTCAACAGAGCCAGTTTGGGCCAGTTTAATGTTTGCAGTACCAACATCGCCGCTAGCAGAGAACTTAACACCTTCCTTTGTGCAGCAAATTACAACCGATTCACTGAACTGGGCCAAGTCACGGCAGATGCGCGCAAATTCCATCGCTGGCATTCGCACAACACACGAGTAATCCGTTTCGGGAATGCCCAGATGTTCCTGGTCGAGATTCATCAGTTTCATTTCATAGTCCGACACTTTCTCCTGGTTGGCCGATTCAAACATGATCGTGACTGTATCAGCATTATCCTGTGCTTTCATTGTCACATTATCCTCGTTGTTGGCGCATTTCAATATTTTCGCCATGCTCCCAAGATTCATGCCCATTGATAGGTTGCGATCACAGCGGAACTTATCGAAGCCATCGGATCTCAATGTTAGCGAGACCAGCGACACATGAGAGTTGTCCATGGCTTGGAGCTGTAAGATTCAAACAGATTGAGATACTCCTGGATTTTGGAGTTTTCAATAGAGCTCAATTACCTGTATCCCCGAATCACTGCAATCGAAGGTGCCTTCATTGAGCAAATCCTTGATGGCATCCAGAATCTTTTTCAGTATGGTTGCTTGACCAAGGCGTGCCTCAAACATGTTAGCTATTTCACTTTGAACTTATATGGAATTCGAAATAAATACAAGCGCTTCCAAACAGCGTGCTTCTTAGTTGACTCTTAGATGATAAATACCTTCGTCGCGGCAAAACTCGGCGTTTTGGCGCGAATAACAGCTGTCAATTTGGCGCAAATAAATAGCGCTGCCCAACTGTTGAAATCAGTATTAAGGTGTGTGTTTGCAGCCCTGGCTGAGTTGATACATTTTATTCATAGCAAGAAAGTTATTAAAAAGCATATTAAACAGAGTATATAATCATATTTTCTTAAACATCTGTGGGTGTCTTATTTTGAATTTCATATTCACCATTTGTCGCATGTCATTCACTCCAAGACCTGAACAAATGTCCAATGCATTAACATTGTAAGAGAAGTGCAATTCAAAACATATTAAACTCACCGTGTACAGTATGCAGATCTTGAGCACCTTTTGCTTCCAGACTTCTAAAAAAATCCTCTAGAGCTTTGTGCTGTCGCATTGCTGCCACACAAATAGCTGGTATGAGCGACGATAAATTAAAGTCCTTATAGGTGCGATAGCGCAATAATTCCGATACCAAGGCCAAGTGACCAGCATATGTTGCCAAAGTTAGTGCATTTTGCCCAAAATAATTGACGGCATGAATATCAGCTCCGAAATCCAATAAAATGCGAGCACATTCAAATTTACCCATGTAGCAAGCCTTTAGTAATGCTGTATTGCCGTACATATCTAGATCGTCTATGTTCTCCTGATAATTGCGAGCTTGTGAACATAGAATCCGCAATGAGACTACATCATCCTGAGCAACACAGCCAAGAGCTGAAAGTTGTAAAGAGCTATAAAATATATTACATGCATTGTATGCACTAAATACCATTTGTATGTCTAGAAGCACTCATTATTGTATTCTAAATCATATACGATATAACGGAATCTCCTTAGGGTTGCCAAGAGAATTTTGTATCTAGGGGTGGAAAAACATCGATGGTATTATCGATACTATTGGAAAAAGGTTTAAAACAACTGTGTTGGATTGTAATCGCGAAACGAAATTACTGAAATTATGCATCCTTTTCATTGTGTTTCTATCAATAATGATTGCAGTATTTAAATACTAAACTTGCAGCAGTATTTCTCAGGGCTGCCGTACATATGCAGCCCTTATTGGGTGTTACACTTATTTGCGGCGTTATACAGCACATTTTTTCGAAATGTCACTGTCAAAAGTTGGAAGAAGAAGCACATCCGCTTTCTTTTTCGACTGAATATTTGTCGCTTAAACAGGGCAAAATGGTGCGTCCATATAGAAATCATCAAATATCTACTTAATCGAACAACAAACCCGGCCGATCTTCTCTAAATAGCCCAAAAGTGCATCGTGTGTGCGCAAGAAATGCAAAATGCCGCGATTATAACTTACATATATGTCGCAATCAGTTTGCAATTTTTAAGCGGAAATGCAATTGCGGCTTTGGTTGTCTATTTCCTCTTTTTTGGTGTATTATGATTAATACAATCTTAATGTTTGCTCTTCTAGTCGCTCGTCATCCCAGAGAAGTTCCAGCACATTCTTCGTATCATGAATACGAACATTGATGGCAAGCGCAAGGTTGGCATCGCCATGACCGCCATTAAGGGTGTTGGTCGTCGCTACTCCAACATTGTGCTGAAGAAGGCCGATGTGGATCTCACCAAGCGTGCTGGTGAATGCACCGAGGAGGAGGTGAGTTGTCGAGTTTTGTGATTCAATCGGCGCTTCCATAGCCATTATTGACCATTGTTTACATTTTCCTTTGTATAATAGGTCGACAAGGTTGTCACCATCATCTCGAACCCTCTGCAGTACAAAGTGCCCAACTGGTTCCTTAACAGACAGAAGGATATCATTGATGGCAAATACTGGCAATTGACGTCCTCCAACTTGGATTCCAAGCTCCGTGACGATTTGGAGCGTTTGAAGAAGATTCGCTCTCATCGCGGTCTCCGCCACTATTGGGGCCTCCGTGTTCGTGGTCAGCACACCAAAACAACTGGTCGCCGTGGTCGCACCGTTGGTGTGTCCAAGAAGAAGTAAGCTGATGGCTATCGTGATGGTTTTTGTCTCCAGGCTGAAGCTGCTTATTATTCTACTATAACATCAATCCAAAACATAAACAAATACATAAAAACCCAAATTCTGGAAACAAATGTGTTCATGTGAAGTGTCCAATGAATTAGCGGAATTGTTTTTGAATTTATCCTTGGCATCTCTGAGAGAGCTTTACCCAGTTTGCAAGTGAATAGTGACGATTGAAAAGCTAGACCATGTGTCGATACACGCGAGCTTTATTCTCATGGGATGACACAGCTGGTCAGATTCGATTTGATTTATAATTCATATTAGTCAAAATTAAATTTCACCTAAATTGAAATGTCATCAACGTATTTTATACAATCGTCCGAGCTAAAGACCCGCAC
The DNA here is from genome assembly GCA_035047445.1 of Drosophila siamana. Lineage (NCBI taxonomy): Eukaryota > Metazoa > Arthropoda > Insecta > Diptera > Drosophilidae > Drosophila > Drosophila siamana. The sequence goes on from JAWNPP010000034.1 coordinate 81,080, forward strand.
TAAACTTTGGTTATTGATTTGCAAGAATAAATCATTGCATTTCGCTAATCCCATTAATACAATAGTAATCATATTGGCTCCAGTCATAATTTTTCTACTTTCTCAAATGGAACAAATTGTTAATGCGGGTGGCGAGGAGTATCTACCTGAAACGCGATATCCGAATTTGGAATTAAGTCGGCAAAACGTTACGTATGTATGTATACGATTATGGCTGTCATCTTGATATCACTAAATTCCATTATAGTTCAATTTTTTACTCGCCACTCAATGATGTGCTTAATGAGATCGTTAAGGAGACCGCCGCAAGTTTTGGTTCGCCAAAATTGAAGTCATATCCGGATGCGTCTGAAATGGATGAAGCCTTGACAAGTGAGGATGCATATGTGGGCATCGAATTTGAAGATCATCTTAGAGACATTTCGCGTTTGCCACATAAAGTCAAAGTTGCTATACGTTTTCCGCTGCATCTGCGATCAAAACGGAAGTCCTCATGGCCATTTCGGTTATTTAAGCGTATACTGAAAAGCTCTGAAAAGGATGTGTATGAGGTCGAGGGATTTGTGCTGATGCAAGTGAAGCTGTCGGAGGCAATAATAAGGTCTGGAAACAGTAGCGTTCTCATGCCGCAAGTTCATATTCAGCCGTTTCCCAAGCCAGGACGAACCGTTTATCGCGATTTGCCGCAATCATTTCGCAAATTTATTAGAGCGTTCTTCCTCATATATATGTTTCCCTCACTGATTGTTTGCCAGGTAAGTGGCAAGTACTGCAAATTATATTTGGCAACGTCTTAGGTCGATGACTATGCATTTGCAGATGATTGTGTCGGAGAAACAAGTGTATATGAGAGATATGATGTGTATTATGGGACTGCCAACTGGCTTGAACTGGCTATCGTGGTTCATAGTCACCTACATCTTGTTCCTGATACCAACTGTTGGCATTGTCATTCTGATAAAGCTGATGTTGTGTCCGTACAGCGGCATCATAGTGCTGATCTTCATATTTATTATTTACCTATTTGCCTTGGTCTGCTTAACATTCATGATCAGTGCGTTCTTTTCCAATTCGTTTCTGGCCATGATTGCCGTGTGCATTATGCATATTGTTAGCTTCATACCGTTTTTCGTGGTAAATGGCAGAGCTATTGGATACTTCAACTCGCTGCTCGTTTCATTCTTCCTGAATAGCGCTATGCCAATGATATTGATCCAAGTTCTCGGCTTTGAGGTGCAAGGCTGGGGTCTTCAATGGGTTAACCTATTCAGATGCAGTCATCCCGACGATCAATTGAGCTGTGGTCTCATATTGCTCCCAATGGTTTTCCTATCCATATTTTACTTACTCATCTGCTTGTATGTCGACCAAATAAAACCCGTCGGTTTTCGTGATGGCAAACAATTGTATTTCCCCTTCACTCGAAAATTCTGGTGTTCGTCGCCCCCATCCAGGCTCTTTAGGGAGCCAGAACAAGAGGAGACGTTAAGTCCGAGCTCCCAGAATGAAAATGTTCTGGCATTTGAGAATGCGAAGCACAGAAAAACCCGTAATTATCGACAGCCAGCAGCTGTGCAAATCATTTGGCGACAATAATGTTGTACGCAATTTCACACTCAAATTCTACGAGAATGAGATAACAGTGCTCCTTGGTGACACGGGTGCTGGCAAGACGACAATATTGATGATGTTGGCCGGCATCTATGCTCCCAGCTCGGGTCGTGTGCAGATCAATGGCGAGGATATGGTTACATCAGCGCATCTAGCTCGCAAAAGTCTCGCCCTCTGTCCGCAAAAGAATATTTTCTTTGAGGACCTCAGCTCATTCTGGCACATCAACTTTTACAGCCAACTGAAGGGCTTGTCCCGTTGGGATGCCGAAAAGGAGGCGTACAACTATCTATATAAAATGCAACTCACAGAGAAAGCCAAGCTTAAGGTCAAACATCTGTCGGCAACCATGAGACGCAAACTCTCGCTGTGCTGTGCTCTTTGTGCCGGCAGCAAGGTGAGTCTAGCACCTCGTGTTCACTTGCTGTCCGCCAGCCAGCTATAATGAGAAACCTCCAAACCCAGGTGGTGCTGTGCGACGAGCCCACTGCATTTCTCGATCCGGCAGCATGCCGTGAAGTATTTCATCTGCTGCGCTCCGAGAAGGGTGGACGCTGTATTCTGTTGAATACGCATAGTTTCACTTCTGCCGCTATGCTGGGCGATCGCATTTGCATTATTTCGGAGGGCGAAATAATCGGATATGGCTCACCAGACTTCCTGATTGACACCTTGGGACCTGGTTATCGTGTGGTGAGCTCTTGTTACCTTACTAAAAACCTTACCATTCCGACTAGCTATCTCCACGATAATTGTATGGGACACACAGGTATGTGTGTATCTGCCGGACTGTGATGTGAATCGGGTCATCGTGCTGGTGCAACGTTATATTCCAGAGGCTCGCGTCGAGAGAGTTGTCGGCACTACGATTACGTTCCGTCTGCCCATATCGCGGATTTCCAAATTCCCAAGATTGTTTCGTTCCTTGGAGAAAAGAATGGACGACTTAAACTTGGTCAGTTTTGACGTGCGTGCTCCAACTATGGAGGACACCATTCTCCATATCGGCGCCGATGAGAACAAACGACAGAGACCTATAGTACCCGATGGTAAGTCGGTAAGTTACGATGACGGGTAGACGCTGAAATCAATTTCAATTACAGCTGAGTGGTTGCGCGAGAACTATATGTTGGACCCTAATGATGGGAATAAATGGCGCAACCAATGTCTGGCGCTGCTTTTCAAGAAGTTGCTGTTCACACGCCATCAACTGATCGTGTTGACATGCGTCATTCTACTACCCATTCTTGTGGCTATTGTGAACCGAGCAGTAGAACTTGTGGACTCAATTGATGAACAAAAGGAACTACCTTCGTTTACTGACATGAAAGTCTATCCGAATCCAATAGTGGTGAAAACTGTTGAGCAGCGGAGCGCAGATTTGGGCTACTCTCCAGAATTTATAGAGGATACCAAGAAGATTGCCATACGATATGAAAAAGATGCGATGTCGACAGGTGCCACAGTGAAAACCATTCGCGGTAGTGTTCAAAATTATTTGCTAGATAAATTGGATATGTCAACGGATACCTTTAAGAAAGTCTATGTGGCAGCTGCCTCATTTCGTGAAAGTTCCGTCACCGCCTGGTTCAATCATCAACTTCATCATGGCATTCCCATCACTGTCAGCATACTGTATAAGGCGATTGGCAATTCGATGGCAAATGTGGACATTGAGATCATCAATAGACCCCGCAACGACACTGGTGGCGCACATCACAAAAATTATAGTGACAAGAAAAATACGTCATTACTAATGTTCTTTCTATGCATATCGTTCGCAACATTCATAAGGCAGCCGGTCCAGGAGAGAGTTTCAGAAATGAAAAAACAACAGCTCATTGCTGGCATCAGCGTCTATATGTATTGGCTATCACATCTGATATATGACTTCCTATTATTGCAACTATTGGCAATTGCAGTTATTGTGTCTCTGTACATGAAAACCAATGAAAGCCTTGGTTGGTTATGGCTCACTCTAATGGCTTTCACCTTTTCGGCGCTTTCCTTCACCTATCTGTTGTCGTTTGCCTTTCGAGAGCCGCACATTGCCATGACTATTTATATGTTATTTAACGTTTTAATTGGTAATACTGCTGCGCTTAGTCAATTCGCCTAAAATCAATGATATAAAAACCACTGAAATTTGTTATTTGATGCATTGATTATTTTCACGTGAAGGGCTCGATATTGTTAGTAAAAGAATCTGAGGATTAGCCATTATAACGACAAGGCGTTAAATACTTATTAATATTTCAAAGATAGAACCTTTTTATTTTCCACAAAATAAGAGATAAAGATGTTTTAACATTTATATTCATTGCCAAACAAATGAAATCTTTATATATATCGAGCCTTAGCGAAAGTTAAATTTTTCGTTTTTTTTTTGTATACAGTGACACTTTAAATATATATATGTCTATAGTTCAGCGTATAGAGTAATATTTACTAATGGACTTCCCTTTACTTCCTGTATGAAAAAATTGCAGTCATTGTGGCAATTGTCTCTGCCGGTAAGCACATACCGGTATTGCACCATACATTGCTTCTTTTACCGTTCTATGCCGTGTATTCGGCGTCGGTATCTATAATAAGCACGTGGCCATGATTTGACTAATTGTGAAACGTTGGAGATGGGATCTGTATGTGCTGGGAGCTGTTGTATTATCGGTAACAGAGAAGTGAATTAATTTATTTAATTGAGAACTCATTCTTTTGCCATTTTCAGATCCCTCAGGTATGCATGTCAGCTTAGAACTTACCTATATGCTAATTAGTGGGCTATTCTACTTCGGCCTGGTGTTGTTGACTAGCAAACTGCATTTATTGGAATACGCAATCAAGTTTGGTTTGGTTGTGATTTTTGCAATCCAGAAACAATGAACAATTTCCTAACTTCCTACGCAGGTACAATCAACAACATTGCGTCAATCTTTCTGGCGACGACGATGTGAAAAATATAGCCCAATACGTCAGTGATACTGTCAAGAACTACGATAAGCTCGAGAGATGCAGTCTAGTCTGTGATGGTATTAAAAAGAAAGTTAATAACTTGTTCACAATCGACTGTATATCGTTCAGCATCATGCCGTAATGTATTGAAATTCAAGTAGCATTTGTGGTTTGACACCTACTAATATTTCACCTCTACTATAGATACGAATGCTTTGGTGTGGTGGGACTCAGTAGTGTCGGCAAGACCAGCTTATTTAATATGATCATTGGCAGCCAGATCTTACATCAGGGCAATATCTATATTAAGGGCTTGAGGATGAAGTCACAGATGCAAAAGTGTTTTAAGCACATCGGATTCTGTCCCGGCAGTAATTCGATATTCCATTATATGACGGGTCGTGAAATGTTGACGTTCGTCTGCCTCATCAGGGGTATACGGCGAAAGTTAATACCCGACATTATTGGGAATTTGGCTGACAGTTTTTTGTTGAGCAAGTATCTCGACCAACAGACACGTCTCTATAGCATTGGCAACCAACGGAAACTGGTGATTGCCATGGCGGCGCTATCGCCGACATTGATATGCTTGGATTGCCCTTTTACGGGCGTCGATGTGAATACCAAGCATGAGATTTCATCAGCACTCCACCAGCTGCGAGCCTTTGGCAAATCGCTGTTCATCACCTCCGACAGCATATCCGAGTGTGAGGTCCTTTGCAGTTACCTCGCCATTATGGTCAACGGCAAGTTTTGTTGTATCGGCAATGTGGCGCATTTGAAGTCCCGCTTTAATAGGGGCGTTGAAATTAAAATCCAAGTTGGCACAAAGGACGAACTGAAGGACACTGCTAAAGATTTAACTATGCAACAACAAAAAGTCTCTGATGTAACATCGACGCGTTCAAGTCTAGTGGACGCCCAGAGTTCTAGAGCGGATAGCCAGATTAGCCCAGTAGATGGCCATGGATCTGTCTCCTCACATACCAAAAGTAAAATCGTAACTACAAACAAACAAAATATACGGTATGTTAATTATTGCTATAACTGAATTCAGGTGTGACCTTAGCCACGAACAATGCAGAAGGAGACGAAGAAACGTCATTGGACAAAGGTGTGCAAGTAAAACTGGGCAGAAAGAAGAAACCAAGTCAACCACCTCCGTTGAAAAGACCTACAGTAACATCAGGTCATGAGGGTTATGTAGAAAGACACGCAGGCAGAGGTACAATCATAACGAGAAGACGACAAACTTCGGAAGAACCAAAAGAGCGACGAACAAAAACCTCGGGAAGCAGTTTACTCAATGTTTATTTCAAGAGGAACGAGGGGGCTGGTTATTATAAATTAATAAGAGATGTGGAAATAAGGTTTAAGACCGATTACCCCGATAGTTACGTCACGTATGTATTAGTTACAACCAACCTATTGTTGATAATGCATCCGGTACTCATTATCTACTTCTAAACTTATATATAAGCCACAAAAACATATATACATCTCCATTTGTCCGTGACAGTCATCCGTCCTAATCAGAATATATATGCATACAAGGAACCAATTCCATAGTTTTGGCCAGATATGACTACCGGAGTGTTAACAGTTGACCACATTCGATTGTAGCGTTCAATGCATTTGTTTTCTATCAACAGAGAAAAATTCATCTTTCTCGGCTTAGTGACCGTCACAATACCCGCCCAAAATCTGCTGTGGTCAGAAATATTTCAATATGTGGAAGATAATCGGAAAAGACTACATATAAAACATTATTCTATAAGTGAGACGACAATCGAGGATATATTTCTGAATTTTGATGGCCATTGAGAGAATGTTGAAAGTGTACAATATTTCGCCCACTTTACGTCTACAGGGGTAAAAGTTATCTGTAAACCGTATAACTTCCACTCTTGTAGGTGTGAGTGTGTTTGACGAGAAACTAAATGAGTTGAAAGAAAACACTATAAAAATCTATCTTTTTTCTCATAATTACTTTTTATGACTGTGTAGTGGGGGCTAAAATTATCAAATTTATTGGGGAGTTATGAGTTGCATCACATTATTGTAGATTTCCGAGCAATTAAAAAAGCTATCTTGTTACATAGTGGAAAATAAATAAGAATAAATTCAGAACTGCTGCAGTGAATGGATTGGTAATTTGGAAGTGTACAGTTTATTACAAAATGTCGAGCTTGTTTCTAATTGAACTGACTTTCGAGCTTTAATAATTATTTAAAAAGTTGAGTCTCACAAAATGGTGAGAATAAGAAACGTTGATTTAATTGTCACGCTGATAATAAATTAGCTGTAAGTTTGTAAGACTAGTTAGGTTAGTCATCTTGTTGTTCTTGTTATGTTTGCGATTTCTTCTTTCGCCCTAAAAATAAGCAAGTCGAAAGAGAGTTCAAAGTACTCAAGAACTGGCGATGTAAAAATAGAAAACTTTCCACAAATCAACAATCAGCATAGCTATGCTATGTATGCAATGAATGTGGTTGTAAATCGAGTGTTAATAAATAGACAAGCTCAATTGACTGGCTCAGAATGTGTCATATACTGTAAATATTTGTAGTTGTTAATAAACAAGTCAATTGCAAAGTTCACCTTTGCTCCTGCAATTTATAACAATTTCTTTGGTCATCGTGTGACGGAATTTTGCCCCCGATATGTCGCTAAAAGTTTTTGGAGATATGCATAGTACATTTGTTTGGACGAAAAAAATTATGAAATTCGATTGCTGAATTGATTCATTCTCTTCGATTCACGAATTCAGAGCCTCGCACGCGATTGCGTAAAATTAGCTTATCATCATTTTTCGTTCGACTCTTCATATGTAGTATATTCCGTATGTAAGTATGGTTAATGGCCATGAACGTTTGTTTAATTTCTATTAGTGAAAACAACAATCGACAGTTAAACAGCAACAACAATTTAATATTCAGCAAATGTTGCCAAAAATACACTTAGTACTACATGCACATCAAATATATGTGTAGTAATAATAGTTTTGTTCCCCTAATTAATTATTAAGTGAGTTGTAAATGTTATGTACATATATAATTTACAATGACAAAATTTACAATGGGCTGATAAATTCTAACACAGTTAATATGTTGTATATACTGTTTGTATAATATTATAAAATGCCATCATCAGTAACATAAATGGTTTCAATAAGAGCTTAAGAATTAGATTCACATAACAGGAAAACAATAACGATTGCGGCTGTCAATCCTTAAAGTTATTATTATTGTTATTATTGTCTATACTCTGAGTTAAATGAAGATTGTGCTAATATTCAAGGAGGAACATTTCATCTATATTTATGGAGGTATATAGCCATAGCATAGAAGCTAAGAGGCACATAAGCACATTCATCTATACGTTTAGATAGCACTTAAATATATCATATATTATTGTTTCTATGCACTTGCAAAATGGAAGACTTTTATGGTCGCCTTTAGTCGTTGATAAGTTCGCAGGTATACAATTAGGTCACGTTGTTATCCAGTTATTAGGTACTGCTTTTAGATTGTATTGTCAGACGTCAAGTACGGGCTCGTCAGACCATAATAGGCGCCCAGTAACAGCACGTGTCGTCCAATTAACCACTACACTTGATACTTCATTCGACAATTTAAATAAATTAATTTTGACTGATTACAAGGGTGCAGCTGGCTGTGTTAATTTCTCCAATGACTCCTCAATGTATGCATCTGTCGTATCCATTTGCTTTTGCTGCTGTCGTCGCCAGCGATTTGACAGCATCGGCGCAAATAGATCGTAATCTAGATGCTTTTGTTGTTTGTCCACATAGATCTGTGAGTTGTCTGCACAGTTGAAATGCGCCAAGATAATGCTGCCGCAGTAGCCAATCGATGTCGTGACTAAGAAACCCAGCACACAGTACCACAAATATGACAAACGATACAGCCAAAAGTAGTTCTGTTCTTCCATGCTGGTGGATTGCAGCGCCTTAGCTGTTTCGGTCACGTTTCTCAACTCACAGCCCGCTGTACTAAAAGGAAGCGGCACTGGCGCCGGCTTGGGACCGCCAAAACCAATCCAGAACGAGAAACACAGACCCATCAGAAAGCCCAGCAAAACGCCACGTTGATTGGTGCGCACAGTGCAAACGCCCAGGGTAAAGATGCCAAGCAGTGGACCACCGACGACTCCAAAAATGGTTAGCGAGGCCTGCAGAACGCCACCCAAGGAACCAGCGCCAAACGCCAACGCAATGCACATTAATCCAAAGATGCAGGCAATGATTTTTGTGGGCAATGTGGACTTTGACTCAATCAGAGTGCGCCCAAAGATGACTCTGTACAACGGCTTCACGTAATCCTCCAATGTGACAGCCGAGAGCGAAGTAACCGCCGAGGATATCGTTGATAAGCTCGCCGAGAAAATGCCCGAAACAAAGAGGCCGCACAATCCAGGATATTGACCTGCCAAATAAACAGTTTGCTTTAAAATTATATTTTGATATTTATATTGTGTCATTCTTACCCATGGTATCCACTGCAAAGAGTGGCATTAACTGATCCCGAGATTTGATGCGGCCATCCTCCACAGGATCACAGTCACGATAGTAATAGAAAATTGCCAATCCACTAAAGATTGTGCTAAAGCTTAGTAATCCCAAGATCGGCAGATTCCACCAGAGCGCCGACTGTGAGCTCTTCAAGTTGTGTACGCTAAGCAGTCGTTGAACCTGCGTTTGATTCACCCCATATAACGACAAATAGGTGACCATGCCGCCAATAATCAATGTCCACCAAGTATGCCGAACTGTGGGATCCGTGGAAAACTCGAAAAACTCCAAGCGACCGCGTTCTCGGGCAACCTCCCAAATCGGACCCAGACCTCCAGCTTTGATGGCCGACACGGCAATCACCGCAAATATGGCGGCATACATTAGAAACGATTGAAAGACATCTGTGATGAGCACCGCCTTGAGGCCACCCAGCGTTGAGTAGAAAGTGCACACCAGGCCGAGGACCAGAATAGCGGTACCCTTCGGTATACCAGTTACAGCCTCCAACGCCAACGCGGGCGCATAAAGTGCGATGCCCATGTACAACACCATTTGCAGTGTAAAAGCTATCGATGCAGTTAGACGCGTTGCATGACCGAATCGCCGTTCCAGGTACTCATAAACACTCGTCGTACGCATTCGATAGAATACTGGGAGAAAGACGTACGCTGCAATTGGTGTGCTTAGTACATATGAGATATTGATTGCGCCGAAGAGTGTGCCAAACTGATATGCTTCGTTAGAGACACCCATCAGAGTGATGGCTGACATAAAGCTGGCCATCAGGCTAAAGGATACTGGAAATGTGGTCATGCTCTGGTTAGCCATGAGATACTCTTGCGTTGTCTTCTGCTTGCCGCCCGTGTAGCGATAGTAGATGCCAATCAGTGCCGAAATTATTAAAATGCTCGCCAGCACCAAAGCGTCCCACACATCAAAAGTACCAAGAGACATTTTCGTTTGTTGATTGTATTCTTTTAATTTCGTCAATGACAATTCAATTGATTTTTCCACAAATGAAAACAAATGCACGCTTTTTTATTGTAGCTTATTGACCTTTTTAGATGTCAATGCTTCTTACAATTATGTGCGAACTTTAGCTACACACGACATATGCACATACATATTTATATACAATCACGAAACAAATAAACACGCGATTACAACTTTCTAAAGAACGCGATGCGCCGCAAACGCAACCGTAAAGCTTAGCGGTTAAATAACAACTGATGGAAATATCAAATGGCGTTGCCACCTGATGACATCGCTAAATGATTGTGTTCTAATGGCGTGGTACGCATGTCACAAATTGAGTTAACAAAATTCGAAATTAAAAAAAATTCGAAAATAAACATAAATAAAATCCAGAATATTATTTTGAGTTATTACAAATTTAGGTCGAAATATTCTTAGTGTTTCTCACCCAATTTTTTTATTTTCAGTAAATTGTAGTAGTAATTAAACCTTTGAAATTAAAAGCAAGCTCACAGAAAACTAGCATATTATTTTAAATACAATACGTTTTGTAGCGTGGAGTTAATTTAAGCCACTGTGTGACTTGTATATTTCAAATAATTCCAATGTGAAACATACCCGTTTTGTCAATTTTCGTATTTAGAGTAAAAAAAGTAATTTGAAAACAAAATATTTTATAAATATTTGTGTAGATATACTACACATGCGAGTATGTTTCATATATTTAAAGTACATTCAGTTAGCCAATAACTATAATACGAATTACGAGAATAGGACGAATTCCTGGAAACTAGGTTTTCTCTTGAAGATTACAATTAGCTTGATGACGGCGTTTATCGCGCCGCTGACAGGCTATACTGCAGTAAGATGCCGTAAAGCAGCAATCAAATTTTGCTTCCTCTAGGCAATGCTGACACCATCGCGTGCGCTTTATGGCCTCCAACTCCCCTCTCTTAATGTCAACTTCAGCCTTTTTCTGCGTTAGTTGCTTATTTAAATGCAATACTTCCTGCATTAGTTCATTGTAAATTGCGAGTGGTACTTGCGTTTCTGCTGTCAGCGAATGGGTCACGTCGCTTGTCATGTGAAATGTGTCCTGCAAATTTTCTGATCTCTGGCTTATCGAACATCGACGTCTCAGCTGAAATCGTTGTGGCAAGTTTGGAGTAGTTACTGCTACTGATCTACGATTGTTAAACGTAGGTGTCGAAACACGAGGACGTTTCGCCGAACGGGAACAAGGCTCCATGTAGTGAGGAAGCGCAGAGTTAATGATATTCTCAGCTTCACGAGGATCAGCGTGAAAACCAAATAAGTATATAGGATGATGCAATAAAATGTTATGACACCTTAATTCTCTCATCGCACTATTAAATTGTCGAGATGATTTCATCTTAAGTTTCGAAATGTCTGAATCGATTGGTAAAATATCTCGGGCTGGAATGAGGGCACGGGAATGGGAACCACCAAAAAAACGTACGTCGTATATGTTGCCTTTTTTACTCATCACGCGAATAACCTGTGGGGGAAGATTTATATATTTTCAGTCAAATGCATATTAATATTTATCATCTATCATATTTAAGTATAAAATAACTTAGATAAATTGATTTTATTGATATTTGCCTAGGATATTTAATGCTTGAATACCACCAGAGTTAGATGGCTCTTTTAGCTCACCTTGGCAGGCCAGTGGGGAGAACCATATTGTTTAGCATAAACTAACTCGTGGCGTTGAGTGCAGGGCTTGGCAAACCAAAACGCGGATCGATTCGATTCACTAGAATGGCGATAGCAGTCAGAACAACGACTTATTTCACGCAGATCATGGGTAATATCACGTAGCAGCCACTTGGTAGCATTGTATTCCTCACACTTGGTGCCAAAGAAGATGCCAATATTATGCTGCAGATCGAGCAAATCGACGAGAAACTCTGACAAGTGCTTGAACTTGTTTCGTCTCAATGCTTTGGGCAATGTCTGAGATGCCGAGCACATCGTTCACGAACAGTATGTTCTTAACAAGTGTCGCATCACGATCGTTCCAATTTTTGGCCATGTATTTGCGTACATCTTTTTGCACCCAAGTGTGGTGCGTCTGCCAAGCATATTTCAATAAATAGTTTAACTCTTCGATGGACATGTGTGGCGGATTTAGCAAATCGGCCAGTTTTAGCAGACGACATGGAGTGCATAGTTGTAGCTCATTGTTGGTGTCGTTGTGTGGTGTCTCCTCCCTCTTGATATATGTACTGGAATACTTTCGTTTACGCGCTGGCTGCTCACTAACGAAACACACATCATCCGAGCTGTCCGGTTCGTGTTTAAATGGATTCTGCGATACTATGTTGATGTTGCTATTGCAATCAAGCTCGTATGAGGCATCTTCCTGCAATCTTTGTGTTTCTACTGTGGTACTTCCGTTTTGAGATGCATCCTCGTCGCTGGATTGCTCCATGTCGGATTCGTTGAGAGGAAAACGATATTGTTGACACCTATCTGAAGGTACCGAGTAATTGGGGCGTCGAGGATTTATACGTTGGCAATCAACATGAAATGAACGAACGCATATGATACATTTCTGTACTGGTCGAGAGCTGACCAAATGACATTCAAAGCAATATGGATCATTCTTGGCTTTTTGTTTGCTTAGTTTTTGTGTAAAACTAAGCGAGATTCGTTTACCATTAGTTGGAGCACCTTTGCCGTTTGGTTTGGACACTAGAATGCCCATTTTGATAGCATCATCTACACATTTAACTGCTTCATCTGCATAAGGAAAATAATGGACATTACAAATAGTAATTAAGGTATTAAAATCAAAGTTGTTGCCTACCTTCGGACATTATTGAAAGCAAACAGCGTTCTGCGATTTTGTTTGATATGCTTGTGCCATTTTTCAGTTTATCCATCCAACAAAGTACAGCACCAGGCGTCACGCCGATAACCATCTTTGATCACCTGTCGTCGAAAATGTAATTTCTGTGTTCGGATTATTTTGGCCAATACGCAACAACGCAATATTTACCAAAATGGTTTAACTAATATTTCACAAGCAAAAGTGCATAAGGTTGCCAGACAGTGTCAAATCGTTAAGCGGCTCAGCTGATTAAGACTATATGCAGTTGCCATATGCGAGCGGTAACACTCCAGAAAGCCGTTAAAGTGCCGTTTAATAAAAATAATATATATATTTTTAAACAACCCATTACTCCTAATTCGAATGAGTTTTATAAATGAAATTATAATTGCGGGTTAGCAGAAACATATTTGGTTTACTCAATGGCAGTAGCGCATACAAGATTTGTTCAAATTAAAAATGTGACGAAATTTAAGGTCTGGCCATACTGTAAAGCAACTGACAAAATGCGTCAGTGTGGGTGCTAGTGTGAGATTAACAACAGCAGCAGAACTCAACACATCGGCAATACTATTATTGTTGAACCCGATGCGTGTTCCATACACGGATCTAAAAATAATTATAAAGAGTCGTTCATTAATCTAATTAAGCAACGGTAGAAACGTTTTGATTACATATTTCAACATTTGTGGTCAACTGGATGCAGTGATATTTGCCACGACGAATTCAAAGTAAGTGTGTTATGTGAGTTTCGCTCAAGTTCATTAACAATCTGACGCATCTAGTTGTTTAACCAGTGTTATTCATTTCTAATTAGTACAAGCGCAAAATGACAACGTCTGTATCTGTCATTGCCGATCTGTGCATTTTTTTGCTTACCTGGAATGTGGGTACGCATTCACCCAAAAACCTCGAACTGACGTCTCTGTTGGCACTAAATGGTACAACCAGCTGCCCAGATAATAAACTACCGGATATTTATGTGATTGGTATGCAAGAGGTGAGCACCAGTCAGGTGCTCAATATATTCAAGGACGATCCATGGGTGCTGAAACTGGCGGATGCCTTAAGCCCACATGATTACGTTAAGATTAAATCGGAACAATTGCAGGGCATACTGATTACCATGTTTGCTCAGCATAAGCATATACCGCATATGAAAGATATCGAAACGGAAGAGACTCGCACTGGCCTGGGTGGATTGTGGGGCAATAAGGGTGCCGTTAGCATACGACTAAGTCTTTATGGCACTGGTACCGCATTTGTGTGCTCCCATTTGGCAGCGCATGACGACAAGCTGAAGGAGCGTATCGAAGACTATCACCAAATAGTTGACAATCACAAATACCACTTGGGCGGTTACCGGCGCATTTTTGACCATGACTTCGTTTTCTGGATGGGAGATCTCAACTTCCGGTTGTCGGGTGAGACATCCGCTTGGGATATACGCAATAGTGTGGAACAACGGCAATACGAGGAGCTGCTCAAGCTGGATCAATTGATGCTGCTGCGACAAACGGGGAATGCGTTTAGCTTGTTAGAAGAGATGCTCCCCGATTTTGCGCCCACTTTTAAGTTCAAAGAGGGCACCAACGAATATGACTTGAAACGACGCCCAGCCTGGTGTGACCGCATCTTACATCGCGTGCAAGTCAATAGTTACCCATCCATTACGCTGAGTGCCAATCAGTTGTCTTATCAATCGAACATGGACTACACGCTCTCCGACCACAAACCTGTATCGGCGACTTTTAATTATAAAATCGAAACCAATAATGGAACCTTCACCGATGAGGAGCTCCACGAGATGACACATGGCGGGGCCAGCACAATTCCCAATGTTAGTGTGCATGGTTTTGTCGCTCTAATGGCTTTTTATAGTATTTTTATCTCCTTTTCTCGCTTCTTTTAGTTGTATAATGCCCAACTAGAAGGCTTCCAGTGATATGTGCAATCAAGGTGACGCCTTTCTAAGCGCATTTCAAGAAATCAATTTTAAGATATATCACGGAATACGGATACTTCTGTAGTTTTCTCAGTCGCAAAACAAATGCAACTTAACGATTCTCAGTATATCAGCAGATAGCTACTCACTCAATACATATGTACATATGTACATACTTTGTTTATATTGAGTATCAAAATAGTGCAATTACATAACTACATACATTAATTTACAATCATATACTATATACTCGATTAGTATACCACTGTTGGTAGACAACATATTTTAAAAAGGCGTGAAAGAGATTCTCTTTTCACTGAAATACTCTTGTTCCATATCGAATTAAACGTAGACTTTATAAGATCATTAGATCAAAAACATAAAATGTTATTCTAAACAGAAGCAATATCTATCTTCGAATACTATTGGCCTTTTTTTTATCGAGTAGTTTAATACATTTTAATAAAAATTGTAATGAATATTAAATAGTTAGTTACATCACCTTTTAAAAGCCAAGCAAAGACGACACTTGTAGTTTAGTAGATATTACTGCAAAGTTGTAATGAATATTAAATAGTTACTTCTTGTTATAGAAATTATTGTTAAAGTTAAAAAATTGTCGAATTAATAAAGCCAGCATCTATTTTTTTATGCATTTTAATTAATTGTTGTAAATGGGTCTTATCCGGAATTAATTTTAAAGTATATAGATCTAGTACAAATTCATTCATTTAAAATTAATAAAAATGCGAGTGCGGATCGTTATCAGCTTCGAGTGAAATAAGATACCCTAGCTTATAATATATATAAATAGTGATGTGCGCTTGACTATATTCTAAACGTAGAGAGTAGGTTCAAACATTAGTGATAGTGATTGTATTAGATATTAAGTTGAAGTAGATTATAACGGCGTTCAACGCACTAATTGAGGTTGGTTTCCCTATTGTGGCGGAACAGAACAAACACAAATTGTCAATAGCAACAGAATATTGGGTTCGTTGCTTTAAATTCGTAAATACAACTTAGAAACGAATGAAAATAAGTAGTCAACAATTTTCGGAAGAAAATTTATGAAAAACGTTTAAGCTTTGAAAATTTGTTTTTCATTTGGTTAATATGAACTTTTTATTATAAATAATATTCTGTTAAAACATTAAAACATTTTACCTGTTACAACATAGAAGGGAATCAAAATAATATTTCCCTAGGAATTGCTGCATTATCAATACGACTTTATTCGTTGAACAGTTGTCTTGCTCACAAAACTCACGCGAGCAGCTCTTTTCTTTTACTTGTAGTATTTGTTGTATATACTGGCTTTGAATCTAACTTCACACGCCCCTTATCGGTTATCTTTATCAACAGGTGTTTTTTAGGTAGCTTTTAACGATGCGTCGTCCAAAATATTAGGTTATTTCACGACTGAATATAACAACAGACAAAGGGCAATTGCTGACAAAAGTCTGATAAAAACCAGTTACTTTTCGGTGCTTTTTTCTCTTCCATATAGTCAAACCTAGTGTCAGTCGGTGGGCGACTGGTTGGTAGCGACTTGTGATTGAAATTTTTGCGCTTTAGAGGTGCTCTCTCCAGCTGTGGGGGGTTTTTATTCTTTCACGTCGCTGATTATATTAGATAGTTAGTTGCTGCCTGTATCAAGCATGGGCTAACAGATTGTTATAGTTGAGTATGATTCGATTTTACCGAGCACAATTTTATGGCTAATACTCACTTAGTACATTTTTGCAATTAGTTACTTGAATGTGTAGTAATTATTTTAATAATTTGATTTTTGAGTTTAGTTTTTTTTTTGCCGACTTCCATAGATAACAACTCCAGAAAAAGTCCCCGACAGCAAATTGATGAACAAGCAAATAAATGATTTTGTAATAATATTGTACCAATGATAATGAAATATTAACACAAACAACTGTATCACAGAGTGCACTTTCAAATAGGTTTCGTTACTCTATTCCTCGCCCTTTGAGATATCAATGCAATTGGATTGTATAATTGTGCAAATCATAAAATTTGCCAGCCCCGGCCAATGTTTACAAAGCAGAAATCTAACGATTGCTAAGAACGATCAAATCGGTGCTTTCCACACAACCAATAAATGCGCTTAGTGTTTACATTAAATCTTCAATTTGCGAGGTCATTAAACACGAAATTTGTTAGCGAAATTAAACAATAGAAATACATGCAATAAAGTAGAAGATTTTGCAGGAGGGAACTTGTAGTAAAAAGTATTATTTGACAGTGTTCATTTGTGAGACATCTAGAACATATATACATATATATATATATATATATATATATATATATATATATATGGATATATATATATATATATAAATACATATTTGTACATATAAATTTTCTTATAATTTAATGAAATAACAAGATGGGATAATACACAGCACAGAACATCTGGGGTTCTAAAGGAGTACCGGGTATCGAAATGAAATGAAAATGCAAATTGAACAGTATAGTGTGTGTGCAAATATGTGTGACGAGTGTATATCAGATGTGTAAATATTTTTGTTTATAAACAAACTGGTTTATTCGAGTAGGAAATGATTGTGAACTGCTTGTGGAAATATCACGCTTGGCAACTAATGAATGGTGATATTCTTGCATTTTCTGGAACGCCAACACTGAATGCTAAAGACTCTCTCTTCCAGATTGTACTGATAAATATATATGTACTTTTTACGAATTTTAACTATAATATGGTTCAATGGCGCGGCAAGTGCGTATATACATAAATAAGTATGTAAGTCCACTGAAAAATTTGAATCGCGATGGTAAAATTTATGACCGATACGCGAAATCAATATCAGGTACTTAGTACTGATAATAAAACTTAAAAAATACCCCCTAAAATTCCCGAACCTTGATAACATTCATAAAATGTCTTAAAATTACTATACACCATTTGGATATGCCTACATATTTACATACATTGAATTGTGACTGTATTCCAGTTAAAGTACATTGGTCAACTCATGTGCCAACTAGCACACTCATTGAATGATCGAACAGCTGATGAGATTATTCATAATCAAAAAACAAAATACACTCGATTGAGTACCGACAGCTTATCGGAGGCCTCCCCAGAGTTAAACATGACAATGAGTCGACTAGAGCGGGAGTGAATTGAGATTGTCGCCGTATGTCTCTATTTGGCTATCGACACTCTGTTTTCAAGCATAAGGTAAAAAGCCCCGTCGCTTCGGCCGTAGGTCCCGCTTGATATAAAAGCCGAACACTCGCAGCCGTTGTCGTTCATAGCGCTGTCAGCGGTCGATCAGAGAACAACGTTTGTATAACGTATAGCTCAAAGCACGAAACAATTAAGGAAAACGGAAAAAAAAGTACCGCGCACTCGGGAGTCCCCTACACACAGTGAAGAGAGAAAGACGTCATTAGCTTAAAATTTGGAAGCAGCGTAACAACAACAAACAAATGGATACACATACTAACGCAGCTGCACACAATTAAATGAAGCAACAACCAGTAACATCTGTTTACAGTCAACTAAACAAAAACAACGTATACGAAGTAGTGATTAAAGCGGAATACGAATTTGGCGAACGGTGATTTTTTTGTCTGCGATTAGCAATTGGAAATAAACTGTAATTCACACTCACGCTTACGCACCAACAAATACACAAACACACGCACAATGGGCGTGAGAGTTATCGAGACAGATTCGGCTAGCGATTCGTATGATGATGAGGAATGCGCGACATGCAAGGCACAGCATAAAACCAAAACAAGCAGTCCAAAGCGAATTACTACAACAGAAGCTAGCAGCACGCTGTATGCCAGCCGGGATCTGGTTGGCAATTGTAAGGAATACCGCATCGAGAACAACAGCCGGGATTTGCGTATCATTGGCAATGGCAATCGGGTGCGCATTGTTAACAACTCTGGCAACCTGCAGATCATTGGCAACACAACCAGACTAAAGATACAGCACAACAGTGGACACATCAAGTACACTGGCAACGATGGACGCATCTACTTGGGCAGCGAATCTCAGCAGCAGAACGTTGACTACATCGGCTGTAATGGACTGCTGAAGATCGTGAAGTCGCTGCAGCTGCACAGCAACAAGTCAAGCAAACGCACTCGGCCGCAGAAAGCACCTCAACCTGAGGCCGCCCAGCCAACCACTCATCACAATATTGGCGTGGAAATTGATAACAACCTAACAATTGTAAATGGAGTGTCGGGGAACATTGTGATCAAGAATGCGATTAATGTGAGCATCTAAGCGCTCCCTGTGTATCTCAAATCCAAAGTCAAAGCTTAGTAACTTGCCTGTTGAATTACGAATGGTTCCTATTGATATACATATAGTCATTAGCATTAGCCACACTTTTTGACTGCTCAACAAATAATGTCATCAGGCACGGAAAAGTATTATCCGCCATTTAATAAGTGAGAAAATGTTCACAAATTATTATCGTATAGGTAGTTAATATAACATATGAGTATTTATAGTATTTAGTTACAAAAAACACAATGAGCAAAAATCAATTGTACTTTTTGTGGCATTAAAAGCAAATCATTCCATGAATGAGCTACGTAATCCATTATTAAATACAAATACCTTTAAACATGTATTTACATTAAACGCATATTTATTCCCCATTCTCCGTCGTGCGACCTTAAGCTTATAAAATCCCCACTTTGGCTTACTAAATATGTATGTAAGAATGTTACCGTCAACTTTGACTCTATCGACGACTCTTTGATACTCTGTTCGCGAATAAGACAGACGTATTTTTGAAGTCATCATATTGAGCCGACCATCCTGTTGATGCTTATGGTAAATATAGGCGTACTTACGGACTCGCATTCTTGCAAATATCTTAGATTTTTCAAGTCATTATACCCTTCTAGCCTATTAGTTCCGCATATCGCTGCACAGTTACATATTTACCAATGAGGGTAAGTACCACTATGTGAAACCAGTATGCATAAGCGACCCCACTTTTCCTAGAAGTCAAGTGTTAATCACAACGATGAGTCTGGTACCGACTTGACCTTTTTTTCTTGTAATTGGAAAAAAGTACCCTTCATATGAGATTGTGTAGATTTGGCGCTTACTGATTGGGTTCGTTTTTTCTGAAGGCGCCCTTGTGTTTTTTGCTCAAGTGTCAAAAAACGTTTAAGTGCCGCATAGCATAATTTTCGGGGGTTTTATTTCCCAGTGCAACCACATAAAACGAGTAATCCAACAACAACTGATGATATAATGTTTAACGTTTCTGCGTTAAAATCAATTGACTGATAAGACTAATTTTCAGTATCTGTTCGTTGAAGTCTTTAAATAATATATAAGGACAGTTGTACTGGAAGAGCTTCTTAATCCGATAAGGTATTTATTACATAGCAATCGCTCTTCTGTTCAGAGTAATTGGACATTTTTTATCTATCCGGATATAAGCTTGAATGCAAACACATCCCAATCATATTTACTTTTTTAGTTATATGTATTTGGAAAAAATAACACTGAAAGTTTTTTTTTTCAAATTTTTTTGTTTTTTTTTTGGCTTTTTTTTTAAAAAGAAAAATAATAAGTTTCTAAATTTTATTATGATAACTTATATTATTGTATCGAACGAGGCTGCAATCGCTGGATTGAAATGTCGTTACGGCAAAAACAAGAATTGGTGATTTCTTCTCTTGCTTGATTAAAAAAAGAAGTGAAGTCTATTTGGCGGTTAATACACACATTTAGATTTGGAACAATTTTTTTCCACAAATTTAATTTTACATTTATATTTTTTTTCATAAATATAAAAACTATACTATCATAAACTAGACATCTATGTTGACGTGAAATCCAAGTTACTCTTGTTCGCCGACATATAAAAAACGTGAAGTCTGTGTAGGCAACGCAATCATATGGAGTTTTCGTCCAAATTTATTTTTATAAATGCATTGATACTGAACTACAACATAGTGGTATCTGAATATTTCCTGACATCAATGAATTCAAAAAATTTAATTTGAATTGTAGGCTTCACAAATATTTCTAGCGTAGAGCAAAAAAAAAACAAAATTATATTAGTTTAACATTTCTCGTACAAAGTAGCCCTAGAAGTGCAACTCCACTTTTTGACTGGAATTGATTTTAAATTGAAGATAAAATATCACTTAAGCCGCGTCGCCTGCCAATTATATTCACTACAAAATTATTTTTGAATGGGATAGTACCACTAACCATAGAATACATAGATGTGTCAACTCATAGAGCGAAGTGGTTTCATTTGCAACAGCGTTATTGCGACCCCAGAGAAGCCGAGCGCTGCGATTAGAACCCCAGAGCGTTCGGCTCGTTTCGAAATTCGAAGTTCGAACCAGCGCCCAGCGAACGGCACAAACGCTGTTCAGTCGTAGTCTACGACTACGAGTCGTAGTCGTCCGGATGTCACGATTAATCGAAAATTCGATTATAATCGATTATTTTGCTTACTTTCGATTTAATTGATCGATTAATGCCCTTGATTATTGCAATTATAATCGATTATTTGACGAAATACCGAAAGACTAACTTCATCTTGTTCGCTCATTCGATTCTTATTTAAGACTGAATGACGAACCAAGAAGAGAGAGACTCAAATGATAAAGCCATTCAATTTGTGAACTGCGCCAAAATTGTCAATTGTCAATTGCCCTACAAAATAAAAATAAAAATCAAATGGCTCCGTTACGCAGCGGAGTCTGGAAATATTTTTCAAAATGGCGAGTCCAGTGTTAAATGCAACATATGCCATAAGGTGTTGAAGTGTTCTAACAACACAACGAACATGTTGCAACACTTGAAGCTTAAGCATGCTTCTGGTGGATCAAAACATTTAAAGTTAACTCAATCGATCGTGGAAATGATAGTGATGGATAATTTACCTATCAAGTTTGTTGAAGGTGAGTTTTTAGTCATACTTTTTGTTGCTCTTTTGAAAATTGTTCATATTCTTTATTTCAGGAAAGGGTTTTTGCAACTCATGCGACAGCACTTTCCACAATACAAAGTTCCTTCGAGGAATACAGTTATGTCGAGGATAGACGAGATGTTTAACACGGAAGTGGAACAATTTAAGAAAATGTGCCCCTTGTGCCCCATTCTGTTTAACTACGATTCTGGACAGATACACAACTAAAGAGTATGCTCGGAATTACAGTTCACGGATTGTATGGGAGCAAACTGTTTTACGGAACAATCGGCGTCTTTCCATTGACGGAAGCGCACACAGCAGAGCATATCTCCGATGTTCTGACAAGTACACTTTCAGATTTTTCGGTGAAAGCAGAAAATATTGTGGCTGTAGTTACCGACAATGGAGCAAATATTGTTAAAGCGGTAAGACAATCGTTCGGGAAAAATCGCCACATTCCGTGTTTCGCACATACCTTAAACCTGGTCTGCGAAGCATCTTTGAATATACCTGACGTCAGTGGCATAATTAAGCACTGCAGAACAATTGTGACCTGGTTTAAAAGGCATGTGAAAGCCAATGACAAACTCCGCCAGTTGCAACTGTCTGATGAAGTGCCTGAAGGAAATATCCTTAAACTTATTTTGATGTCAAAACCAGGTGGAACTCCACATATTATATGCTTGAGCGCTTCATTCGGTGTATACCTTATGTTAGCCAAATATTATTAGCTTTTCGGACGCACCGCCCATGATTACACCTAAAATTAAGGAGGAAATTATGGAGATGATCAATTTATTAAGACCACTGGAGGCAATGACAACCCAAATAAGTGGAGAGAAGTACGCCACATCAAGTCAGATCATCCCCATTACTCATTGTGGTCGCCAGCAGATAATTAAAACTAAATGTATTTCTTCTGTGGCAGAAAATTTGAAAAAGGCTCTACTAATGAATTCGCCATCGTTTCGGCAATATTGAGCATGCACATTTATTGGCCGCGTCAACTTTGTTGGATCCAAGATTCAAAAAATACATTTTGAAAACCCTCTGGCGCTGTCATCGATTATGCAACACATAAGAAAAGAAATGGCTGAAATGGAGCATAAGGAGGACAGCTGTGGAAGCGCCAGTGATACTTTCTTGCCGATGGCGACTTTGATTTGTGGGCACATCACAAATCGCTAGCTCACAAGCGAAAAAAATAGATGATTGCACGCAGCCACAAGACGAGCTGAGTTTTTTTGAACGCTCCAGTGCTTGAACTTAAGCGGGATGTGCTCACAGCATGGGAAGAGATGAAATCAGTTTACCCCAAGCTCTACACTATTTCAAAAAAGTATTGTTTCTTGATAGGAACATCAGTTCCATCTGAGAGGCTATTTTCGAAGGCAGGAGCAACAGCTACCGAAGCCAGGAACAGATTGACGACGAAACATTTATCAAAACTACTATTTTTAAACTCTATTCTTAACAAATAAAAATGAATATAATAATCAAAACAAACCAAGAAAATAATTGTTTTCATACATAGATTAGAAACTTGGCTAAAATAATCGATTAATTAATCGGTTTTTTACTTATTTTTTGATTAATTGCAATTATTAATCGAAAATTCGAAAATAATCATTTGATGTCATTAATCGATTAATCAATATTTTTTGACATCCCTAGTAGCAAGACGACGTAGTCTACGACTCGTAGATCGACAAGGGAACGATGAGCATGGGTGTATTTCGTTGCTCTGTGCTCTCGTTTCTATGTATGTGCATGTGTATGCCCATGCTTGCGCACATAAGTGTATATACCTATGAAAATTAGCAACAGCGCAACCAGAAGTTAGCGCAAGTCGTTTTTCTTATTTCGCGACGAAAGCCTCAAGATTTATATTTCTTTTGCCATACAAGCTGAGAATTTACTAACGTCCACGCAAGAATCGATGTGGCGTTTTGGTAGCTCGTCAGATTCACGTGTGAAGGTGCTCATGTTCTATTTCTATTCTATGGTTAGTGATAGTACATAATATTTGACAACTCCAGTCATTCATAAACAGTATATTTAAAGGAAGATCAACAGCTCGTCAGTTATCAAATATTTGGTATATTGTATTTTTGAACTATTTCCATAACAATATCTAACAAAAATATTATTGATCGTGAAGAGATTTCTAAGGACCATACACATTTCCTTATTTTATTCGTGTTATTATACGGACGAAACGGGAGATAACATTTAATTAATCAAACCATCTTTTTACAGCTCGCGGTTACTTTGCCGCGCTTTTTTGGATCGGCGAACTAGTTTATTTAACCCAGCTAGTATTTCCTGGTATGTTTATGTGGTTTTGGTTGCGGAAGTGCTAAAGCGTTAAGCCAAAAGTGGTATATTTTGAAATACGTTTTGTGGTCACGCTGGACACAACGCTGCTTAAGAAATACAAACATTTTGCGACACTTAAAAAACAGGATAATGTTCGGGACTGCACAATCCACAACGAATCGTATGAACGATTTCGAGGTAGCATCGCCACCAGACGACTCAGTATCAGCGCTAGAGTTCAGCCCGAGCACATTACAAGTACAGAAGAATTTCCTCATTGCCGGTGCCTGGGACAACAGCGTGCGTTGTTGGGAGGTTGAGCAGAATGGACAAACAGTGCCAAAGTCTATGAAAACCATGGGTGGACCAGTGCTTGATGTCTGTTGGTCGGATGACGGAACCAAAGTGTTCATGGCCTCCTGCGATAAACAAGTTAAACTCTGGGATCTTGCCGCTGATCAAGTGATGCAAGTTGCCGCTCACGATGGCCCAGTCAAGACATGCCACATGGTTAAAGGACCAAACTATACATGTTTAATGACTGGCTCTTGGGACAAAACGCTAAAGGTAATTATCATAACAAAAATGTCGTTTAAAAAAGTGTGAAATTGTAGTTCTTGTTCAGTTTTGGGATACACGATCGCCAAATCCCATGATGGCCATAAATCTGCCTGAACGATGCTACTGTGCCGACGTCGACTACCCAATGGCCGTCGTAGGCACCGCTGGACGCGGTCTAATTATCTATTCCCTGGAAAACAGTCCCACTGAGTATAAGCGACAGGAGAGCCCTCTTAAATATCAGCATCGCACCATCTCGATATTCAAGGATAAGAAAAAAACACCTACAGGCTATGCGCTGGGCAGCATAGAGGGTCGTGTGGCCATTCAGTATGTGAATCCAGTCAACCCTAAGGACAACTTTACGTTCAAGTGTCATCGCTCAACCGGTACTTCGGGCTTCCAAGATATCTACGCTGTCAACGATATTGCATTCCATCCAGCGCACGGCACTCTAGTCACAGTCGGATCGGACGGCACGTTCAGTTTTTGGGATAAGGATGCACGTACGAAGCTCAAGTCCAGCGAAGCCATGGATCAATCCATCACGAAATGTGGCTTCAATGCAAATGGCCAAATATTCGCATATGCCGTGGGCTATGATTGGTCCAAGGGCCATGAATACTTCAATCCAGCAAAGAAACCCCAGATCTTCCTCCGATCCTGCTACGACGAGTTAAAGCCGCGGGTTAACTGATCAGAATTGTGTTTTAGTTTAAGTCTGAACATGTGTTGCGACTAATATCAACCATGAATTTGTATCGTATCATTAAATATTAAAGAGCATTCACATTTGCATTTTTATTTAACTAAACAATCATCCAATTTGGAAACTCTCTCTCTGTCTCTCCCACTAATGGTGTTTTCCATCGTCGTGTCCATCACCGTGACCGTGTCCGTGACCACCTTGGCCCTTGCCAATGCCTAACGCGTACTCCGCCGCGATGGTGACTAAAAATGCACAGAAACCAACACCGAGGCCACGGAACATGAAAGTATTGAACCGGGATGAGTGTGTTCCGAAAGCTTTCTTCTCATAACGCCATGCCTCATTCCTATTGGTGCGTGATTTTTAATGATTTGAATGTCGAATCGATTTTATTTAGTTACCTTAGCCATGGATCGCTGAGTCCCTGCCGGGCAAGCGACTCTTTCACCTCCATCAGTTGAGGCACATTTTCTACCTTGTAGATGGAAGGATGTGGTACCTTGTAGGGTTCAGCGTGATGACCTCCCATTATTTATGACGATCTGAAATGAATTATTTTGTCGTGTTAAACTCTACGATATGTTTATGTATCCACTGTTAACCCAAAACATTACATAAGGTAATTAATAGTTTGTAAATACAATGGAATTCCCAGACGAAGGAAATATAGGTGCAAATGCTACACAAACTTTCCGTATTTCAAAATGTTTTGTGTTTTTTGTTACAAAACAATGATAAAATATCAAGAATTTCATAAATTGTAAAAATACCTCACACTTTGTTGTCAATTTAACAGAAATGTAAATGCGGTGTTAGCAAAGCATAGGGTGATGCCATAAAGTTCACGCAAAAACATACTAAAAAAAGTCATAGCTAATGTGGCCATTTATCAAGCGTTGCCACTCGTGAGCTTAATTAATTTGTTTTATTTGTCTATTTAAAATATTTAATATTTGATCTTAAGTCTCGAGTGGCACAATTAAATTCATATTTTATATAATATTTTTTTTAACTCTTCGCATTAGCTAATAACGACAATGACCTACAAATATTACATCTGGTAACGCAATCCCCACAATTTAAAAGAAGTGATGAATCAGTAAAAAATTAGTCAGAAGAGTCAGGCACATAAATAAAAACACATACTGCGATTTATATTTTATTTTCACATATTTATTTATTGATAGTTTACATTAATTTATTTTGCAATTTGTAGAACATCTGTATTTTTAAACGTGCTTAAGTGAAAATATATTTTTATTTATGCTTTTGTTTATTTTTTTCTTTTTTTTTGTTCACTTTTATTCTTGTTTTTCCATTTATTTTTCTAGTTAAACAATAAGTAATAGTAATATACATATACGTTATTAGGATTTATCTTAATAGCGTTTTCTTGCTCTTCTCACTTTAGTTTTCAAATTTTGTCTGATTAGAATTAGAAAGGAAACAGATTAAAGCAAAGAAAAAGATATAACAAAATACTGTTCTTATGCTTTGATGCTTTGTCATTTGCATTATGTAATGTAGTTTGTAATAGCTAGGTATAAAAACGCATGACTTGCACGCCCATTAATTATTTAAAATACAAGACATAGATATATAGTTGCTTTTCATCAACATTTCTCACGCACATTGATCAGCACAGTCATCATTTTGTATAGCCAACAAAGTCGATTTCCTTACTGATTATTTTACGTTATCTTTTCTCAATGTCCGATTAAAAATTTTCAGAGCTTGGAAATGCAAAAGCATGAAACAATTTATCAATTAGCACTATCATATCAATTAAGAAATATTTAAACTTGTAACTACAAATGGAAGAAACTTGTTTAAACAAATATTACATATTTTTGTTGTTGTTGTTTTTTGCCTTTGATAAAAAAATCACATTAAAATACGTTTAAATCAATTGAATCATTGCCAGCTCTGTAGATTCTACCTTGCACTTATAATTTGGATATTTTGAAATGTTTTCGTAATATATATATATATATGTATGTATATTGTTGTATATATACTACTTGTTTTGTTTTTATGTGGTTGTTAATCTGGATAATTGTTAAATATTTTTATACATATATATTTTTTTGTTTTGCTGAATCACATTTCGAATTTCTAAAGATTAGTTTCATAATTTAACACATGTTGCTGCAACAATTTAGGTATTATCAAATCAAATTGTACTTTCAACTCATTCTTCCTTTTCTGTGCCCCATTGCAAACTGTGCGTGGGCTACGCGTTTAAGCTTTGAGGTAGGATGTTTGCCTGCCGCCTAGACGGATTCTTCGGCCAATATCTCGTTGAGTAGGCGGTTGAGGCTGTCCAGACCGGTGAGAAAGCCACCATCTGGACCATGATGCACCGGTGCGGCAGCTGGCGTCGGTAGCATGCTGCCGTTGCGTGGCACAAATGCAGTGTGCGCAAAATCAATGAGACGCACATCCACAAAACAGGCCGAATCGTCTGTGGGCGGTGCAGACATGTCCAGAGATTTGGAGCCGTGCAGCAGAGCGGTAT
Source organism: Drosophila siamana (assembly GCA_035047445.1). Classification (NCBI taxonomy): domain Eukaryota; kingdom Metazoa; phylum Arthropoda; class Insecta; order Diptera; family Drosophilidae; genus Drosophila; species Drosophila siamana. The sequence goes on from JAWNPP010000034.1 coordinate 109,020, forward strand.
TGCGAACCGCAGCAGCCGCAGACCCTGTTGCTGTCGACGTTTTGGGTTCAGTGCTGTTGTTGTTGTCACTTTCAGCACTGGCCCGTCGCTCTAGCGAATCGAGCAAAATGCCTGCGAGCAGCGAGTTTGATATGTTCTCACAGCTGCGCTGCACTGCGGCCGATGCACGGGTCTTTGAGGGCGAGGAGACGGCCGAACACGGGTGTCGAGGTTATAGTTGACTTCTTGGCCTCTCTGGAGTCGTCGTGAGCTGCGTAGTGTTCGTCGTCGTCTTTGCAGCGCAGTCGCTTCACCGCACCCTTGACCGACATCAGCGACGAGGCGCTGGATGAGGCGGGCGACACAATTGACTTGATAGTAGCGCTGTTTGAGACACTCGAGTTGCCCGCTGTGTGGGGCGGGGAGGTGGCATCAAGGCCACCGGTCGCCGCATCAAAGGATTGCTGTGACTTGAAGCGCTTGAACATGGCCTCTGTGGGTCCGATGATGCTGCTCTCGTAGTCCGAACTGCCGTCGTCGGAGCTGTTGTTACCTGTCTGGCGGCCACTGGCGACAGCTTTGATCTGCTCGGAGAGGCCGGAGAAATCGTCGCTGCTGTTGCTGCTGTAGTTCATCCATGAGTCACCGGAATGTGGCGATGAGGTTGTTACGCTGGGCAGCGCTGGCTCTGGATCCAGGAATACTGTCTCTTCGGAAATTGGAATGAATGCAGGTGTTGCGTTGTTGCCACTACTCTTCCCACCGCCAACCACTGTTTGTTTGCTTGGCAGCACACCACAGCTTCGCGGTGGCGGCATGACTGACAAATGCGAATGCTGAGACTTGTTGGTCTGCACGTCTACCTCCTCCTCCTCGTCGTCTTCCTCCTCGTCCGTGGTGGTGGTGGAACTGGTGGCTGTCTGCTTGACGCCGCGTGCCGCCGCCTCCGCAAAGCCGCGCTTATGCAGATGCCGACGCGTGGCCAAATTCAAACGGGAGTTTGAGTCATTGGATGCGTCAGCATCGTAGTTGCAGCAATCGGCACCGGTGCTGCTGTTGGTCGCCGAAGCATTGCCGCTGTCGACGGCGGTCACCAGCTGCAAATCCTCATCGGTATCGTGAGGCTCCAGTTCATCGCCTGCCTCGTGTCCCGTCTCATCGTCCTCGATGTCGTCCTCATCTATGCTATTCTCTGGATGATAGTCAAACACTGCAGTTGGTTGCACGGTGGCTGATTTCGGTGCTTCCAGCCAATCGTCCAAATCCATTGAGGGCGGATGAGCCATTGGATTCTCCTCATAGCCCTCGTATACGATGAGCAAAGAGCTGTTTTGGAAGAAGAAAAACGTTAGAAAACGTTAACTGGCTCGAATGATGTGCTTCACCAATTGCTTACCACGAGTAGAACCTGTAACTGGATTGCTTCTCAATGACGCGACGGAGCTGCAGCAATCGCTGAAGTATCTTGCGAATGACACGGATGCGCAGACGATATCCATTGTAGAAGAAGTCGTGCAGGGCGGTTTTGAAGCCAGACTCGTTGAGCTCACGACCCCAGTACTTGTCACGCTTGGCGTACTGCTCCAGATCCGCCTGATATGTCTGCATGCCGCAGAGACGGACACCCAGGGAGCCGGATGTGCTAGCTGCGCACTTGGCCATTTGCTTCGAACGCTTCTCGGCGGAGGCATCGTCTCCATGTTGCCGGGTGCCCATCTTCAGATCCAGAATGCAGGGATTGCGAAACTGCGATGTGATATTCTCGAGCATCAGGAAGTCTGTGGAGCGCAAGCAAAGTCAAGAATTAGTCAAATGATTTCCCGAATGTGAGGCAAGAACAATAAATCAAATGGTTTTTTTTTTTTTTTTTTTGCTGTCCAGGATATCGAGAGCCAGGGCACAGATACTAACATTGCTTATTGGAGTTGTCAAGTTGCGAAATGCTCTTGATAACATCGGCCGCATTTCCGTTCTTATGCACCTTCATTCTGCAAATAATCCAGGCGAGATGTGTGGGATTAATATGGAAACAAGCGCACATTTACAAGGCTGCGAACCCCATTTAGATGGCGCAATGAGTGTGATCTAAAACAAAATAAGCTGGAAGTCTCTGTTGTCGTTTTTGTTTCTTTTTTTTTTTATTTTTACTTTTTTGGGTTGTTTCTTGTTTTGTTTGATTGCACAACATGTTTTGCTCCATTGAGAAGGAAGCAGTTACAAATGGCACCACCTGGTGATGAGTAGGCATTTTAAACGAGCTGCCCATATTCAGTAGGGGTATTCAGTAACTTTATATTTGTAATGTTCTCCACCAGTTTTCAATGGAACAAATCACGTTGCGCGCTTCCAATGGGAATTGCAATTGGAATTGTCGAAAAATACTCATACTATATTATATTGTAGTAATTTGCATACCCAAAATACCCGTTTTCTTTGAGAGAGGGCGAGTGCGTGTTTGTTTTTTGTATGCATTGCACAATCTAAAACAAAAATAAAATTCATTTCCATTTGCTCGCAGAATGCTCCAGTCATATTATGTGGTTTAGAGTATATGATATACATATGTCTGTGCGTATTATATAAGATATTTACACACACACCCACGCATGCCTGAGCAAATGTGTGTGTGTGATGCATATCTTAATAATTTGACAACAATAATGTGCAAGAAGGAACAACACAGACTGTGTTTGGAGACGTGGTCGGAATGATTCTACATACCTGAGAACATCGTCACGCTTGCGCTTCGAGGCACTCATCTTACGCACGGGCACCGCGGCTGCCTCGTCCCGAAAGCTGGGGGAGTAGCGTTTGTCCAACTTAATGCCGCCCATGGAGGTTGCCTGCATAACGCCTAAAAATAGAATGGGACCGGCGGGCGATAAGTCATACGGTTCGTGTCTCTATCTCGGTGATTTGTTTTTTTTTGTTTATTTTAACTTTATGTATTTATGTAGTTTAGTATCGTTAACGACACAGCAATCTTGTGGTTCACGGTCAAAGGTTACGCAGTGAACTTCGAGATCGATAGGTTCTCTGACTTAAACACAAAATGTTAAGACATTAATAAGCTTATGGTTAACAGACACATCATGAATGAATGAATACGCAACACAGACAAACAGCTCTATGAATAGGATACCCCAGATGATTGCATCGGACATCCTATGAAGTGACCATGCATTGGATTTGAATTCGGAATTCGGAACACCAATGAACATAGGAGAGGAGTATGGAATACATTGACTTATGATTATTAGACCTAAGCTAATTGAGAAGAGCATCATCGTGTAAAATTGAGAAATAAGTGCAAAATGACATTGAATATCTGACTCTTGACGGCGCCTAAAGTTATCTTAAAACCATAAAAACTATACTTATAAGGAACAGAATAGCTTAGAACTAGTTTGGAAATTAGGTAATCGTAATTGTATTCGTAGTTGGGCAATTAATGTATAATGTAAAGTATTTGAGATTGAGTAAAATATAATAGTAATAGTAGTATGTAGTATATAGCTAAATATAAATAGTATAGTATGTGTTTTAATCATACAAACCCGTTGAGGCCATTGTCTTTTTGGCTTGCTTGCATTTCTAATCGGCTTTCGTACTGTGAGAGTCTCGGAGACTTTCAGTTCCAAAGACAGACAGAGCAGAGCAGAGCAGAGCTGAGAAGAGCAGAGCGGATCAGATCCGATCCGATCCGATACGATTAGATCGGCAAGGCCTAGGAAGACGACGACGATGACACATGACTAGACAACAACAACGTATTGAAGAAGGGGGCAGCACGATGTGCGTTCTGAACAAACACATAAAATAAACACGATTTTTGGATTGTTTGTTTGTTTTTTTTTTTTTATGTTTTGCATTGTCAAGAGATTGGAAAAAAAATTGCATTGAATTTTACGCTTTCATTCTCAACTCTCATTTCGTTTGGTTGCGTTGCATTTGGTTTCGTTTCGAATTCATTTCGGTTTGGGGCTGCTCTCCGAATCGGTTCAGCGGCAGATCACGAGCGGGTCTGTCAGTCGGCACTTCGAACCTTTGGATAATACGAGCATAGAGCGTAGATATGTAGTGGCAACGGGCACGCCCCCAGATCCAGGCCATATATATATTGCCTGCTGTCTAGGGACGTGCTTTGTTTCTCAGTTCTTTTTCATTAACTAACCAAAAAGATTGTATAATTTTTACATTCGCCGGTTCTGGCGATCAAAAATTTTACAACCTCCAGCGGTGATTTATTGTCAAAGGATTGGATTGGATTAAGATAAGTCATTTTTGCTGAAGAAGAGGTTTGCTTTTTTTTTGTTTTTGGTATTGGTTTGTTTTGAGTTTGTTATTTTTTTTATTTTGCGACTTACCCATTGCTGTCACTTCGCTACTAACTAAAAGTTCTTATGATAAAATGTTTCTGTGTGTGCGGGTTGATCTTTTGGCCAGGCGCTTGGACTACTTCCAGGCGTCGAGTCAGACAATAATTGGGCATGGCAGCTAAAATATTTTTATTTTGCTTTTTGTATTACAAATATTTAAAGCTATTATTTACCTATAGATTACGATATGGTGTTCAGTCTTATTTCTGGTTTGTTTAGTTTCTTTTCTTTTCTTATTTTTTTCTCTTCTTTTTTTTTTGTGCTCTGTTTTTATTTGTTTTCTTTCAGTTTCAATTTTCAAACTTACAGTGTACGATATCACATATAAGAATATAATACTTAAAATAAAAATGAGATATTGGAATGCATTTTATTTTTCGATATTGCATTAACTAAGGACGATACAAAGGAGCTCATCAATTTTGATTTATTTTGTTTTGATTTTTTTTTTCTCTTTTTTTTTTTTTTGGTAGTTTGGACAAATGTGAAAAGTTAGTACAAAATAAAAGTTGAATAAATACAGCATCAGCGATGTCACAACTCAAGACAAATGAAAATGCAAAGCGCGTTCTGAAAGATATTCTTCTCATAACATTTGTTTTTAATTTTTTGTTTCTTTTCTTTTCGTTTTGTTTGTTTGTTTTTATTTTTATGGATTTATTTTCTCGAGTCTTATTTGAGAGATATGTATGATAGAACAAGCGGTTAATTTGAAACGAAATATCTTGTGAAGCGCTTCGATAGAATTGAGAATCTTTGTTGAGTGATTAACAAAGGAATATAGTCGGTATCTTACCTTTGTACTTGGGCACAAACTTCTGTATGTCCTGCGGAATGTTCTGATAAAAGTCCAATTCGCGCAAATTCAGCGGCTTTATCACCGTCGACTGGTTGAGCAGCAACAGGCGCGTGTGTCCTCCCACCTGTAATACAAAATTTATGGTCACAAGTCAGTACTTCAAAAGCGAATATGTATATCTAGAGCGTAGTCAAAAAGTCAAGTCAAGTGCTTGAGCGGTCGTGTGGCCATACCCTTAACAGTACCATAACAATATCTTATCAAATCGACGTCATGCTACTTTTGGTTTGCTGATTACATACGCTAATCTTTACGAGCTTAGTCTTGTCACCACTAAATTAAGTCTAATGCAAAAAGCCCAAGTGCCAGCAGTTAGCCGTATTTGAAGTCAAGCTATCCAACCTGGCGCCCCGTAGGTCTAAGTAAACACATTCGCAATTTGTGACCCAGGAACTTTGAGCTCTTTCATACAGATCAAATTGCTTAGTTGTTTCAATTCAACTGGATTCTCAGCAAGCACAAAGTTGAAGTTTCGATTGAAATCAATTGAGTTTTTAACATGACATTAAATTTGCAGTGAATGGTTTCATATATTTATAATAATTTTGTAGCAAAACTGAAAAAAATGGAATTTGTTTGAGTGGGCTTTCTATTGCAATGAACACCATTCGCAATAAATTGAAACATGGCTTTGGTAATAGAAATAAGACAACTTCAAGGCATACAGCAAAGTCGTCAACAATTATAACCAAGCCATGTCCAAGTGTAGTAGATGAATCCAGAGGTTCTAAACGCCGTTCAAGCAAAAGAAGAACTCTACGGGAAACAAGGATTACCAAGGAGTCAGTTGAAATTACGTCACAGTCTTCAAATGAAGTAGACAGAAAGTCAAAACCGAAAACTGCTCGAGGAAAGAAAAAATCACACAAGGTATCGAAGCTTTCCACAACCGACTCTTATACGGAAGAAATCACAGTCAGAAATTTTGGTAATTCAACGTTTGGCCCATCTCGACTATGCGACTCGTCACATGAAGGAACTGTAGTGCTACACACCAAACTGGACATTAATATCGATCAACTTTTTAAATTACTATTCACGAACTCTAATTTTTATGAGCAATTCCAAGCCAGGCGACAGACAACAGATCTAATAATGGGACCATGGAACAATAAGAACGGACAGAAGGCACGTGTTGTGACAATGACGGTAGCGCTGAATGTCAGTGTTGGACCCAAAGCATCTAAAGTGATCGAAGACCAGAAAATGCGATCATGCACCCAGCCTGGGGAGCTCTACTCGATAGACGTAACTTGCACCCAGGAGGGTATTCCCTATGCGGATGTCTTTAACGTATTGCTACACTACTGCCTCGTTGCTCAACTGAGAAATCGCACCGAAGTGAGGGTCTATGCCAATGTCAATTTTATTAAATCCACTTGGGGTGTGATTAAAACATTTATCCTGAAACATTCATTCGAAGGTCTTAACGTTTACTTTGACGATCTGCACAAAGAACTGCGAACTGAAATCGCAAGGTGTTGAATGTCTTAATTGTTAAGGCCTATTCAATCATATGCTGTAAAAGCCCAGATGGTATAAGGTCCAGTGCTATCACCCCCAATCTATAAATTTGTTTTCTACTACGAATGTAATCAGATTCATATAATAATAAACACACACCATACACCATAATTTAATGCACACGTCTTTACGCACCTGATTGGAAAGAGGATGAAGTGCCACCTCATCTTCGTTATCCTGGAGATCCTTGCTTAGCTGGGATTGCTGCGACGGCTTCGCCTTCCCGCAACTATCGGCAATCGACTGTGAGGCATTCGACTCGGAGCATTGTCGCAGCCAGGATGTGTGCGCCTTATGTGAGTCAACCGGCTGCTTTTGCTGTTGCTGTTGTTGATACTGGTGTGACTTGGTGGGCGTTGAGCAGCTGCTGTTGTTGTTGCCGCTGCTGCTCACTGATAGTTGCTGAAGATTAGCGGTTACCAAACTGCTGCTGCTGCTGCTGGTGATGCTGCTAGTGCTCCTCGGATTGACGACATGGTGCTGGGGCGATGGGGCTGGTGACGTTTGCTGCTGTTGCTGTTGCTGCTGCTGCTGTTGTTGGTGCTGCAATTGCTGTTGCTGGAGGAAGCTGGAGCCGCTGCCGAATTGCAGATTTAATCTGCTTGAGATTTGTGTAACCAATTGCTGTTGTTGTTGTTGTTGCTGCTGCTGCTGCTGTTGTTGTGGCTGCTGCTGCTGCTGCTGTTGTTGGTGTTGGTGTTGGTGTAAATCACGTCCATGGATGCGTTGGTGCTGCTGTATATTTGGAACATGCTGCTGATATGACGACAAGTCAGAATCTCCCATGCCCCAATCCCCCAAGAAATATACCATTCCCTGTCGCACGAAACAGTTTAACGATTTTTTTTTGTTTGTTGTCTTTGTTCTTGTTGTTGTTCCTTTCCCGTTTTGTGAAAATGGGAAATCCGTTGGTGTTGTATCTGAAACGACAAACACGAGAATTGCATTACAATTGGGTTAAGCGTGTGAAAATCCCCGTCTGCTCAACCGGTTGCGAGTATTCTCAATGCACGCACCTCGAGCTGGCATTGCACGCGATTCAGTGATCTGAGAGCGAGATCTTGTTCCTTGCACTTATGCATTCTGATCAGACGCTAAAGCAGGTTCAATGTCATTTCCTCATTACGGAAAACGGTTCCGGTTCTGATTGTTAGTGGAGTCGGTCTATGAGTCGAGAATACATATATATAGAAGTAGAATACGCAAACCTATTTATAACAACTGAACTGATGTTGAACTCAATCCGGAATGCTTTGTGTGACTAGTTGTCAGCTGCTTTGTCTAATGTCAAAAGCAATGATGCAAATTAAAGCATCATCTCACTTATTAGACGATCCATTGGAGCGACAGGCAATCTGCAGCACAATCGAAACGATCTCTGAACCATGGAGCGCGCACAATAAATGTTAGAAGCGTTTAATGAAGCGTATGCTTAATTGAATTCCATTGTGAGCTTGGCGATTGTTCGCGTTCGCGTTCGCTTTCGTGATCAGTCAGCCGTGGGCCACGTGTATGCGCTGAATATGAGAATCGAAAGTGCGGTCATTGATATTGATAGCAAGTTAGACAGTTATCAATTGTTCAAATGCTAATTAAGTTATCGTTTGACAAATAGTCGTTGACTTGTGAGAATCGCACGATTTGCAAATTGCGCACTTGTCTGGTCCCAAAGTGCTGCTGGCACGCCCCAATTACACGCCCTCCATTACGCAAAAAGCAATGCAAGTAAACAAACAATAAACACAAAAGTCTAAAGCCGACGTCATAAAAAGATATCCGAGCGAATGCCAATGCATATTTGCCAGTAGAGGCTGTAAATAATAAAGCAGTAGCTCTAACCATATATGTATATTTGGAAAAGAATCGGTATCTGTATCTGTATCTGTGTATGTGCATCTATCGCTGTATCTTTCGTTGTGTTTGTATCTTTATCTGGCAGGTACTTGGTACGTGCTTATTACGTCTGTTCACAGCTATTTGGATTAGACGTCAGCCACAGGCCAGACGGCGCGCCTTTTAATCTGCGCTTTCAGTAAATACAGCAGATACTTGGGTAGTTGGGTAGATAACTTCTTGGGTAATTAGCCATGCTTGTGAGACCCGCATTGATTTCGAAGAATCAATTTCCAGCTGTTGCTGTTGCTGTAACTGCTATTGCTTATGACGAATGTGGTGTCATACGCCGACCCTGGGGGATCTTCTCGATAAGTACGTAATCAAGGTGTCATTAACTTGATGCAGTCAACGTTCGGGCATTGCTCGCGTATCTGGTCGGACTGATCCAAAAGTTTTGTGAACTCAACAACAACGCATCGCTTATCGTCGATGTCCAAATCCGAAATGCTATGTCTTACACTCGCATTTAAGCGATTTATTTTTAAAATATAAAAACACTTGCGATATGTGTTGTACATATTTATAGCGCACCGAGTACGCGTCAATTGAAACTGTCAAGTAAATGCGACACAACAATTGATGGAACACGGAACACACAGACTATGAAGGCTGCACCGCTTATGATGGCAGCCTGGGCGTGCTTAACTATTTGATCACTGCTGTTTGATGAAATGCCGAATGATTATCATTGGAAACACTGAACTTCAGACAGTGAAAGCGTCAGTCTGCGACGCAGATAGCACACATGACAATCCAGCTGAGTCAGCCATCGGGTCATAGCATCCGACCAAGTGGAGAGCTGCGCACAGATAACGAGCGAGCAGCCTTATCAGTGGAGTCTAAACCAAATTCTCGTCTCACTTTAACTGGGCCACGAACAATTTGGATTCACAACTCTTGATGGCAATTAAAATGAAAGTAAACAAAGCCAAAAATTCCCATGATACACAGCCGCTTTTACGTTTTATACATGTACATGCATACATATAGTATGTGTATATGTTTGTGGCCCAAATGTGGGTCAAACCGTAGCAGATACCAATGCAAAAAGAGTGAAACAGTGGGGGCAACTGCAGTCGAAACAGCTGGCAAACGGCATGGAAACAGATCCTATGAATAATTTTGAAGTGTAATTAATTTAGCACTCAATTAAATACTCGACTGGGAATCGAAAATCAAAATCGCAATCAAAACAAAGCGTTTTATCAATAACAAGGCAATACAAAAGCCGAACAAGACGCAATAGAGCAACTGTCTGTCTGTCATAACAGAAGCGGAGGCAACAAAGCAACACAGACGATTCAACTGCATATATACATTCGTATATACATATATATCGAAATATAAGCGAAGATATATACAAAATGTTTCTTTGAATTCATTTTCTCAAGAAAGTCTGCTTGACTATGTAATACCTGATAATAGACTTGCTGATTCAATGAAATCACGAATACGGTAGAAACCAGTTTTATACATATGCTTGCCAGTTTGATGCAAATTGAATATATTACCGCTTGGAAAAAATATATCACCGACCTATATACCCTTTTTCTTTGCTAACTCACGGTATATTATAATATGGGCCGAAATACTTCGCACTTGAAGAGTGTTTTCTGCATGACATTTCAACAACAATAATCGTACTTTAGTGCAAATTGTTAAGTAAATATTTATTAACTTCATTTAACACAGTGTCAACTGTGTCTCAAATGCAATGACAAAAGTCTAGCTCCATTATTCAAGTAATCAAAAAGTTGCCACATTTTTCTCCACTCCATTATATAGTAATATTAAATCTCACTGCCCTGTGTACATTGGAAAATTTTGAAATTAGCACAACTCATATTATGTATGTACTATTGCAAAAAAAAAGGCCTGGCTGCTGTTATCAGAAGGTTATGAATGAGATTAAAAGCTGAGATAGAGGAAAATAACTGAGAGGCTGAATAGCAACAACGAAATGGTGAACGAGACAGAGGACTACACACTACGACTTCGTGCTATTTTTATTCAATATTCAATTTTTATATAAAATGTTTCAACAACAAATGTGTCAAATTGAAGCGGCAGAAAAATAAATAAATATGGCATTTAAAGCAAGCATTTACGAGATAAGTAAAATTTGCTTTCCTGTTGTTTTGATGGATTGTTTGTATCTTATCATTAAATAAATTGAAAATGAACAGTAAAACAAATAGCAATAATAGCCCGCCTATATATGTTGTGCATGCACGTGCATACTTAGTACATATAATACACGTTATTTATAATTTATTGTAAAACTTTCAGTCAAATACAGATATACAGATGTATGTATTTATACTCGTATGGCATTAAGAAAGCCACGCGAGGCGAGTCGCGATAAAAGAGTAAGCGAGCCACTTTAAATGAAACACACACACTAGAGAATAGTCAATAAATACTCAAATCATACAATTAATACGGTGATTAGCCATGCACATTGAAAGAGCTCTACATAAATGTAGTATATGGAATCCGATTGTAAAATAGGCATTATCCAGTTATGATGTTGATCACATTATACAATTTAACATAATGTTTTTAAGGGGAATTTGTTGAAATTCGCGAAATTTACATGATTTTCGGTAGCTGTGATGGCAAGCAAACGAGTTTCTGATTTTAAGTGTGTTAATAATTTATTCACACACACTCACCGAGTAGCTAGGCACACGCTTGCTTGATTATAAATTTCTCATATCAAAACAAAAAGCAGCTGAGGAACGGCATATTTACGTGGAACTGGCCAGAAGACCACAACAAAAAAACAACAGTCGTTGTCGTTGTCGATGACGATGACACGATGACGACAGAAACAGCAGTTGAAACACAGACAAAATACACATACTCATAAAACAACAATAATAACAACAACAACTACGAAAATAACCCTATTCAAAACAAAAGATCAAGACAACTCGCAAAGCAGCAACAGCAGAGTGGCGGCGACAATAAAAAGAAACAAATAGGAAAAAAAAACACCACCTGAACTGACGGTTTGAGCCGTTGCCGTTGCTACGCTCTCTCTCTCTGTCTCTCGCTCTTTGCCTCTTCTCTCTCATTTTATGGCTCTCGCTCGATTTGATTCGTCTCCCACACTCACTCTCTGGGTGTCACTCTTTGACTGCTCTTGCGTGGCCGTTGCTGCCCATTTTTTCATCACCGCCTGCTCTTTCTTCGCTAGGCTATTTTTACAGCACACATAAAAAAATTAAATAAAGTTCACTAATACATTCGCATACACACATTCAAATTCATTTACAAAGGGCACGCAACAGAAAAAAAATTTCTAAACGTTTTGTCTTCTTGTTGGACAAATTTGCAATTTACCTTCTTGATACACGTTTTTCGTCGATATTATTTTGTAATTATGTTAATTCTATTTTGAAATAAATTTCATTCAATTGATGTTGTGCTCACTAACTTCTCAATTCAATTTTTAACATCTAATTTTTTTGAATGTGAAAATTTCTGTTGTACAAATTACACATACACATAAATACATATATACTCGCTCTGGCCACACAGACTGGGCGGGAGACCAGCACAGTTACACTTCTGCTTTTGTATTTATATGTGCACGTATATATATGTATATGTATATATATATATATATATATATATATATATACAGTACGTATACAATTTTAGCTTCTCAATAAAATTTGGTTTTCTCACACGCGCGATTTAGGCTTATTTGCGCGAATTGCACTTTATCACTACTTTTCACTTCCAAGCGTTGGATATGTCCGATTCGAGCGAGTTGAGAGACAGAACTGAATGCAATACACTTTTCAGATGCTTCAGTAGGCAGAATTTGCTCGCCGCTCGCTGTCCGCGTCGAATTGACTAGTGCCATCGACCCATGCCATGGCTGTGTGTGCAAGTGAGACAACTCTATACCGTGGCAACACTTGTTCGCTCGCATTATGATTAGCTATGTGTGCAAGCAGCAAAGCACATGGCTGTGCCCAGCACTCTCAGATACTTTTCTAACAGCTGCGCTCTCAATTCTCAGATACTAACTTTTGTTTGTAGCAATACTCTTTGGAAGAGCGTGCGCTCAGCCTTAAGAGCAGGTGCAGTTGCATTAAATCAGAGCCTGAAGGCTGGATTGAAATTGGTGAAGACGCCTTTCAACCAGCCTAAGCAAGATCTATACTGTTTTAATGAGAATTGGTCAATTCCAGTGTCATGACTTAGTTAATGCAGTTCAATCAAAGTCAATAAATAGGAAATTTACTTCAAATCTTGAAATCTAATCACTAATATCAACAATTCAAGTGTTTATTTTTGTAACTGCACCAATAGGCACACAATGGAGAACGGAGTAATTTATTATTAGCTTATTATTTAGCGAATTCCATAGAGTACTCCGAAGATTTCGAGTAATAAATATTTATTATTTACATATCAAAATCTTCGCAAAATGTTTTTTCCTCTCCAATTGTTTGTCCAATAAAAATTCAATAACAAATATTTACTAGCGGAAGCTATGGGGGCTATCTGCCACCTCATTTGCCCTCTCCACACCTGCCTGCAGTGCTTCCGCGTCGACTTTGTGAATAGTCTGGGCCCAAACTAATTAAATTGTGGTCTGTACAAAAACAGCTGTTGTTGACTAGCCAGCCACCTCTTATCGTTCAGATCTTATCAACGCTACGCAATGTAGAATTTCATATTTGTCGCCTATCTGCCTCCAAGTTGGTTGGCAATTCGCTTTAAGATCACCTGGCTAACAGCCATATCAGTATTGTGCCGATTCCATTGAAAAACACTTAAATAATTTCAGTTGCTCAAAGTCTATAAACAATAAAATTAGGAGGTATCATTGGGGAACCGGTTGGAAGAGCCAACTTAGAAATTATCAACGTATCTGCCCTGCATGACTCACCTACAGAAATGTTTGTATATTAAACTGTTCAATAAAGTATATAACTCTTTCGAAAAGTATGCTCTGCAAAAGTACTGTTTATTAAAGTTTAAGCGGAAAAGTACGTAAACTCATTAAAAGTGTCGCGTCTTTTTATAGAACTTTACACCAAAAATGTGAAATACTTATCTATATAAAAGTGCACACCACCAAAAGAAACCGAAGAAAATAATTGCAGTGCAATTGCACGGAAAGTGTTCTATGCCCAGGCGGTGATATCGCCACAAATAATAACCAAATCGCGTGAGCAAATGACGAGCAAACAGAGTCTAAGTATCCTGGCCAGACTGTAACCCGCCTCCATACCCGTAGGTGTGTATATTGCCTGGCTCGTACCGGAAATAAAGTTGATGGACATCGAATGAGACGTCAGTGAATGTCAGTGGCTTTGATAAATGCTAAAAAAGTGACGCAACAATTTGATATTTTTACATTCAAACTGAGAACAAGCCCAACATGCCGAGACACAGCTGCGTGGGCAGCTGATAGCTGATAACCCCAGAGATGGGAAGACTCGTCAGATATGACGCATAATGCTGAGATTCGCGTAAATATAGCAAACGCTATTTTCCGTTCATCCCCATGCTGAAAAGCCTTTTCGGTAGCATCCATATACATACTAGGAAGTGCGGTTGCCTCCCATTTGACATTCAGCATTTAAGCTTTGGGGGCTCAAGGCTATTACATTGTTATTTTGTGGCCACTGTGTCTACGCTCCAAACTGCATTATAATTTATTCATTCAGCAGCGCTGAGAGACCCTTTGACCCTGAGCACAGCAGTCAGCTAGGCACCGCTCTATTGTTGCCTGAATTTGCATCCTTGACATTGGCATTGCCATTGAGTCGGGGCTGCTGTCGTTGTCGCTGTACAACTAGAGGACATTTTCACCATCACGAAAACTGCAAATTGTGTGTCTAGTGATGGCAAACCGAAGTGGCACAAAACCAAAGAGTAAGAGACTTAAGGACACTTTTTGCTCATATGCAAAAGCTCTTGCGCCGCTTATACATATATGTACATTGATGTGCGTATTTAATGCAACTCAGTTGCTCTGAATTTCCTGAATCATATCTTCAGGATAATGTACAAAATTTACGTTTACTTTCACATTTGTTTGCATAAAGTAAATATAGTAAAATATATAGTAAATAGTTCGAGTCTGAAACTGTATCGAAATTGTCTATTTGTTATTACTATCTACAAATATAAGCAACAGATTGTATATATAACATGTATAATGATATCGTAGATTGGAAAACCAGTCTCTTGATTTAATATATCAATAAAAAAAACCCCAATCATTTCAATTATAAATTATTAATATTTATATAAATGTTGTTAATTTAAGCACGCTATATTAATTTGTTAAGTATTCGCAAGTACTTTAAACACACTCGCGTGACTCATGCATGACAATTAAATTTATAACGCAACGTTTCTTAATTATCTTACAAGTGTCATTACTTATTTGCCTGCTTAAACAGAAATTTATTTATTTTTTCGCTTATTTGCTGTGATTTTTGTGATGTGTTTGTCAGTCGAATATTATATTATATGCTTACATGTAGTGGCATATATATAATCACTAAGACATGCTCAGTATATTTGTTGGATACCCATTCAAATTTCAATCCAAATGGGGTATACCAAATGTAAAGCGGTGAGCAAAATTGGTTTGCTTGCATTTGTACTGAAAGCACAAGTTAATCTGAAAACAGGGAAACTTCTCGTCGCCTATATTCGTCTTGAGTAATATGTTTCTTATTTGCGCTTGTTTGGCTATCACATCCGACGTTTATTAGTCACCATCGCCAAGCCAATTCAGCTGACAAACAACATAAGAGTTAAGGGAACCTGTCACTCAGAAAACTGGGCTAAATGGATGTGGGGTAGTGTGCGATTGTCAGCGGAATCGTGTCAATCTTCGAAACGTCTATATTTGTGCAATACCTTTTCAGCACAGATTATAAATATAGTTCAAGACGACAAAAACTGATGCAAACATTGGCCCTCCCCCTAATATTGAATAATGACTGGATTGTGAGCTGATTAACAGAGGAATTTGGCATGTGACGAACATGTGGCTGTTGGAATGAGGCACGTGCTACAAGGCCGTGTTCTTGACAGATTTGTTCAAGGAGAGCTGCAATTCAGCAAGGCTATGCTGCAAATCTGGCATCTCTCTCTCACTTTCACTATCGACTATCGCTCACACTCACACTCCCACCCACTCTCCCCGCTCCCTACAGTCACTCCCTCCGCCACTCTCATCATTATCAGTCTATTCTCGTGGCATTGAGTTGGCATTAGCAAATTGAGGCGCTGCTCTATACTCTGTCAACATTGACATTGCCCACCACCCCAACCGACCCTTTTTGCGAGTGCCATAAACCATATGCGTGCAGAGCAGCAATTGTTTTGTTTGCCTTTCGCTAATGATTTTAATTTTGCTTTTGCATTTGTATTTGAATTAGTAAGACTAGAATTTCAATTTCCATTACCAGAGTTAAACTGCTGCCTGCAGCAGTTCCACTCGGTGTCTGTCTAGCTGTCTGGAAGTAAATACAAGTGCTCGACTTTGGGACGGGACCAGAGACGGGAGGGGGGTGTGGTGGGTGTGGGTGACATTTATTGAAAACACGCGCTTGTCACCCGTTTAATTGAAAACAGTCGCCGAACTGCGGCAGGCAATTGAAATTTGCAATAACAATCAAGTTTTACCTATTTGTTTGGCCAATAATGTGACTCACAATGCAAGTAAATTGAGTAAATAACATCAGCTGCTTTCATTTAGGTTACTTATTGTGTTTCAATCGTCGACTCACTCACTGATTTATTGTGGGAGATCTTACGACTTGTGAGTGCTTGACCAACTGATAAACTCTCATTTCACATTCCGCATAATTTGAGTTTAAAGAATTGTTATAGAGATCAGCTGCTATAAGCTGCTTGTGATCTATTCAATGATTCAATTTGCATTAATTGCCTCTCTTTGACTTCACATGAATCAGCTGTTTGAAAAGAACAGACAATTTTTGATAAAATCATTGCGAAATTGTTGGCAAAGCTTTGAGGAATTTTTGAAATTATATTAAAATAGTTTTCATTAAATACGATCTTACTAACATACTCGTATCTTGGGTAATCAGGCGTTGACATCGCTAGTTACTGTTAGGAACCCCTAGATGATGTTAACAAAATCCTACAAGTGACCATGACATTGAGGACTCTATAGATAGAAAGGTGCCCAAAAATACGACACGAAAGTATTTGCCAACTGAGAACAACGAGAAATTCAAGTAATTTCGCCAGAGAAGCGCGTATTGTATTTGGGTATTTGGGCGAGAAAACGTCACTTGTTACCGGCATAAATTGGCCACGAGCTGGGTCCGTGAACAGCCACGCCATGCGGGTGCCGCCTTGGCATTGGGTAGACCAACGAGCTGGGAAAACTACAAGCGCCGGCACGAGGCAGACCAATGTGCTCGAAACAATGTGATACAAACGAGATGAAAGACCACAACAACAACCAAAAAACGAAAAAAAACATGAGCAAATTAAAGAAAAACCCATTGGCAAACAGACAGGCACCCAGCGGATTTCAGTTTAGAATTTTGATTTGCCGAATCTATAAAAGAACAGAGCACTGACCATGCCAAACGAACTTTATTAGCAGCTGTTGCCAACTAA
Organism: Drosophila siamana; assembly: GCA_035047445.1. Lineage (NCBI taxonomy): Eukaryota > Metazoa > Arthropoda > Insecta > Diptera > Drosophilidae > Drosophila > Drosophila siamana. The sequence continues at coordinate 126,300 of JAWNPP010000034.1, forward strand.
GCTGCCACACAAAGCTGTGGGCGGCCTGGCAAATACTTGGATGGGTGCCAAAATCGAATCCACGGGATGGCAAGGGCAGCAAACTTAAGGTATAAATATGATAAATGTTTTGTTGACTCCTCACGCCCCTTTTCTTTTTTTTTTTTTTTTTGGTAGGCTTGTGTTAACGGTCTGAAGGGGCATCTCCAGCCCGAATAAGTAGGCAATAGTTACACAGAACAGGCACTCTCTCTTTCTCGCTCTCGCTCTCACTCGCTTTCTGTGTAACCATAACATAGAATAAAATAAAAGAAATTCATGATCGGGTGAGTGAGTCAATGTCAATAGCAGATGCCAACGACAGCGACAGCGAGTCGTGTGGCCCACATAATGCATGGCTGACATGCACAGACCCATACATATGCATATAGATTCACATACACATCATGTATGGGCAGGCGAGTAATGTTTTTTTTTTTTTTTTGTTGTCTTGCCTAGTATTTATTTTATTCAATTCTATTTTTTATAAGCTCTTTGAGCAAACGGAAACGAATTTACGACGCAAATACAATTTCATTTACGACGAAACTAAAAATAATGCTACCAAATCTGCAGCCAGACTATAATTGTATGAATTATATAAATATTAGCATGTTGTATGTACTTGTCTCTCTCTCTCTCTCTCTCTCTTTATACACCTAACATACATTCATGCATATATACATACGCAAGCTTATGTAGATCAAATTTAATTTAATGCTAACGATAAGAAAAATAAACAAATACAAGAAGCGAATGCAAGGCCTGACATCAGGTCAAGTCGACTTCTCGATGCTCTACACATTTTGCGCCAAAAACTGAGCAATAGACAGAATCGAAACAAATAATCTTAATACCCCTTGGGAACTGACATGCCTCACGAATTGACAGTCAAAAATGCCGAAAAACAATGTGCGAATCATAGTGTGAATTGCAGAATCGTGATGTTTGCTAAAGTCAAAAAGGAAAATCGACATACATACGTACGTACAAAAGCGTCCGCCAAATGCGATATGGCGTATATATAGCACACTAACACGAATTGCCCATAACAAACTATGTACTCGAATTGCTAATGTCGTGCAATTTTTGGGGGCGACGCGACGACAGAATCGCAATGGCTAAACATACATATTTATGTCTTCTTCTTTTCAATTGCGTCAATGGCAGTTCTGCTCTAGAGAATCGCTGCTTTCAGAAAGGGGGGCGGGACTTTAGTCATTTGAAATGCCGTCGAACCAGAACCTACATCAAACTATGCGCACAGTGCGTATACGTAATCAACCATTGAGCAAGAATCGAACTCACTGCAATCATACATTTCTAACTAAACTGAACTGAGCTGAATTGAACTGAACTGAAGTGAACTCAACTCAACTGAACTGAACTGTAAACAGATTTTCATTCTCGACGCGTCTTAGTCCCCACATTTCGCTTTCAGTTTCTTCCGGGCATGGCAGAAAACAGCAAAACGCATGCCCCCTCATCGGTTTAATGACATAAACAAAAAGCTGCTTAGTCAGCTGATAGCAGAAATTGTTGTTTGTTTTTTGCTTTGGCTTTGTTGTGTTTTTGTTTTCGTTCTTTTTTTTTTCAAGCGACGCTGCACGCGAAAAATAAACAAGTGATTGATGCAATAAGACCGTTAGACAGTTTACTTAGAATTACTTGTAGAAACTCAATACCTACATATGAGAATCAAATAGGTGATATATTAGCCAATATATCAAAGGTAGGCAATTCAATCCTTTATGGAAAAATCCACAGCAAACCTCTAAGTAAGTTTGTGGATAAATCATTAATGAAAAAAACACATGATTAATTGGACATCGACGACGCCATTCCGATGACGTGAATAATTAATTGGAAAATAAAAATGCACATAAATGAATTTATTATTCATGCTAGCCGCGCGATACGAAATGAAAACTTTCTATATACATATATGTCCATTCAAATTAAGGAATGTTGATATGCGAAATAAACTTGTTCAGCATTTGATTATTATAATGACCGAGGAATTTTCCAAAGCAACACTCATGAAAACTCGTACAGAAATATTTCTCATTCTAAGTATATAAAATTTCTATATTTTCTGGCATGTTAAATCAATTAAATTTGATATAATTTGGCAAGTGCGGTACAAGCTGGCGCACAATTATAATATTAGCTAGCTTATTTATAAGCATTTCGAATTTCAAATATTTATTTTACAGCACTCGCACAATTTGTTCCGAGGCCCAGGCAAAAGACTCGTGGGTTTTGCCTTAGGAGCGTTGGGGTTGAGGCTGTGGACTGCATCTTAAAGTTCAAGGACGCTTCAAGTTTTATTATGTGGAAATTCAAGGAAATTGCTTTTTGAACATTTTATTTGCTGCTTGGCCAAAACCGTCTCTATACCCTATAACAATTAAATATAGAAGAGATGCACACGAACTGTTTTAGTTTACGCATAATTATAGTTAGTTTATGAAAACTGAGGCTTGTGATTATTTAAGATACTTTATGGGCAAACAAAATGAAATTTATGACACCAAAAAAATACAGCCACGTTTAGAGTTCGTCACACTTAATGCTATATCTCTATCGTGTGTGTAATTGAATAGTAAAGTTTAATTGTATTTATCTTAATGTTAAGTGAAAGTCAAACCACATTTCTATTGAGGTTTTCCCCATTTTCGCACTATCGATTTTTGCCACCGCTTAGCATACGAGCATTTTAATAATATATGCGCACCTTATAATTATTTCAATCCCTGGGATTTCCGATAAATGCGTAAAGGGTCACGCACATAATCGGCTGTTCGTAGCGACAATTGTTTTATTATATTTTATTTTGCAAAAGTGAACTGAAATCTGGGATATTGCTTATCTAATCAAAGTCTTTTAGCGCACTAGATAGGCGCCAATTCGGACAAAACACTGTCGTCATTAATAACAAAAAATTGATAGGTCTTTCGATGTCAGAATTTCACATAGTAGTTTAATGTTCACGCCGAAACCTTTTGCTAATTAATAATAATTATCAAATTGGACAATAATATTGACAGAAGTAATCTAGTTTATAGAAAAGTGTGCACTCCAGATTATGATCTGATAATTATTTATAAACCACAATAAATGAAGAAGCATGTGTCAAGCCGATATCTAAGACTATACCTGCAAGTGAAATTCGTATGAGATACTTCACATTTGGAACAAATTAAAGCAATTATTCAATTGCGTTGCGACAAAGTAAATGCGGTCGAATTTCACGCTACGCATTAGGCGACAGTGACGCATTATTATCCCCAAATGCTCCACTCAGTTAGGCTAAACAAACAACAACAACTTCAGCTGCCCCACAGATGTTTCGCTTCGTGTTTAAACTGCGTCTTTTCTTTGCCCTACTTGAACCACATTCAAGGAATCCCATTACATTCCACTGTAAGCATAACTGAATCATTAAATTAAGTGCTTCAATCGGACAGATACTGTGCGAATGTTCCAATAATCGTAGATAAAAAAGATCGTATTATTATACCCGCTACGCTTTGTGACTTCAGGAAATGTATGTAACAGGCAGAAGAAAGCATTTCCGACCCCATAAAGTATATATATTCTTGGTCAGGGTCACCAGCCGAGTCGATATAGCCATGTCCGTCAGTCTGTATGAACACCTAGATCTCAGAGACTATAAGAGCTAGAGATTTCAAACTTGGTACCAGTATTGGTGTATGTCCTACGCAGATCAAGTTTATTTTAGACGCCTCTTTCCGCCCCCTAAGATCGAAAAAAAACGATTTACTAGCTCAATTTTAAAGATAGAGCCTCGAACAGTCTTGATGATTCCAGAGAATTTGGACGCGATCATGAAAAACTTGGAACTTATTCAGAAAACAGTTTTGTATGGGAAAATCCATAGGCAGCTGCACGGGGCTTGTTTCTAGTGAACAATGTGACCGTGCATGGTATATTTTATACTTTACGCGATGTGTGATGAAATATGAATGTACAAATATACCAAATATACCAAAAAATACTTTTTGGTATATTTTAGTATATTTGAGCTGGGTAGCGGGTATATCACAGTTGAGCACACTCGACTGTAGCTTTCTCACTTGTTTTAGTTATTAACTTGAAAAGACTTTGTTTGGCAGACTTGATGCTTTCATTGTATTGTCTTTGTCGTTAAAGAGGTGGCAATTTTTAAATGTTTTATCTTGAGCCTAGAGTACACAGTTTTCACAATGTTTTATCTTGGGCCTAGGGTCACATCGCCCAAAAAGGTGAATTCAATATCATTGTAATACCCAATATATACATATATATTTATATTCTTTGCCAATTTGGGCATTTCGACACGTGCCTTTAGTGCAAGTCGATGGGCACAGAGGCCTTGACTTGATTGGTTGTTTGTTCTTCCTGATTAATTGTTGTGATTCTCGTTTATTTTTCTGCTTACATTTGTAAAACAATTAGCGACTGTGCTGTAACTATATGCAATAGCAAGAAGAAGCCCAGAAAAGTAGTTTAGACGGAAGGTTAAGAGCTCCAAATGCAACACAGTAATAAACCGACGGCGCATAATATAATTATTTAATTTTATTTGCAATTAAAACAATTTGTTTAGTATTAATCAATGCCCAACAATGAAAATCAAGCCTAAAAACATAGTCTGAAAATTCCAGTTCGATATCTGAAACGACGCCACTGGGTATATTAGCCACAATGAATAGCTTTCACATGGTCCATAGCCATACAAAAATGAATTAATTATTATATTTTCATAGTTAAAGCATCGCGGCTGCTGGCTTTTTTTGTTGTCTAATCGTAAACCTAAGATCCTTAAATAGATTCGGCAATTAGTTTATTATTATTATGATTATTATTATACAAATGTTCGCTGTGCACAAAATTCGAAAGTACGAGCGTTGGAACTACTACAAACAAGATACGATGACAGTGAACTAGGATTGTAATGTATGTATACTACTAAAAATAAACTACTTCTACATTTAGTAGCTAGTACAAAAATATATACATATATATCTGTTGCAGGTCTTGCATGCCTGCCTTGGATCGGCATTTACATGCCGAGCAAACACTCGCTATTGCCAAGAGTGGCAAACGTTGGCGTTGGCTACGCCTGCGTCACGAAAAACATTTCCCCCGAAGAGCCAACCACAAGTGCATGCGTTGTCATCAGAAGCTCCAGCACTGCCCAGGGCGCTTGGAGCAGCGGCAATTATGTTTGACATGTCGGTGCCATTGCTGACAATGCTAACGGCGCCGCTGAAAGCGCCGCTTGAACTGGTCGCGATTATTTGATCACCGCTTTGGCTGCCATGATCGGTGTTCTCCACATGCTGTTGCAGGGTGTCGATGTTGTCGTAGAGCGTTGAGCATTCCCCACACTTGTAGAAGGGCTCAACGCATTCCGGATGCTTGCGCTCCACGTGCCAGCGCAGATTGGCTGCATTCGAAAAGTTCTTACGGCAATTGGCGACACCACAGCAATAAGCACGCTGCTGATGGGTCTGGCGATGCCTATAGAGGATCGCTTTGGACTTGAACGTGCGATTGCATATATTGCAGAGCGGTGTATTCGTTTCGGCGTCGTGCGTCTTCATGTGCATGCGCAGCATGCCTGGTCCCTTGAAACTCTTTAGGCAGATCTCGCACTGCGGCTGCTTCTTGCAGTTCGCACGTATCCAGTTGGTGTGCGAGTGCATGTGGTTCTGCAGGCCCTTGAACTGACGGAACTCGGTGCTGCACAAATGACAAATGTAGCGTCCCGAGCCCAGCGGCGAGGTGTGCTGCCTAATGAATTCTGTGACGAGATTGGCATCAATCTCGTAGTTATCATCAGCGCCTGCCGCTGCAATCACAGATGCTGTCTGCACCAATTGTCGCGAATTGGCGGCTGCCAGCTTGCTGCTTATGGTGGGCGGACTGTGCTGATGATGATTACATGGTTGCTCGACAATATTCGCTTGGGTTTGAGCCTGTTGCTGGTTGCCCCGACGTGCACGTTTCGCCACACTGGGCGTCGGACTGGGCGTGCTACTCACATGCAAGGTGGGCTCCACTAGCGTGTCCTGACTGAACTCAACCACAGCATTCTCCAGCGATATGCTGTGCAGCTCGACGGCCTGTTGCTGTTGCTCCTGCAACTGCTGTTGCTGGACATCGACGTCAATAAAGGCCTGCTCAATGTCACTGGCGCTGACATCGGGATCGTGCGGCTCCATTATTGCATAATGAAGTTCGTCATCCACATCGCCCCCGAGCACAGTATGATCCTGATCGTCGGTCAGGTATTCACACTCATCGACAGGTGTCATATCATCACCTTCTACCTCCGCGTCACCATCGTCCAGCATATCCTCTTCATCCAGTTGTATTTCTTCAATAATGAAGTTGTCATCATCGTCATCCTCGTGTTTAATGCCTTCATCGTGTTGCAGCAGCTGATCCTCAAAGAACTCCTCATTCTCTTGCTCCTGTGTTTCGCTCTGCGTGAGATCTTCGTCTATTAACACCTGATGATGCTGCGAATGTTCCTTAATAAATTCCTGCTGCTGATCGTCCTCCAGCACAATCGTTTCAAATGTATGACCCTTGCTATCCAGCTGTTCGTACACCTCATCCAGCTCCTCATCATCCATTTCGCCATCCTCCAGCAACTGCACGTCGGCATCCGCTAATGATGCACCACTGCTTGTCGTACACAACTCCGTCGAACTACTCGTTGTATTCACCGGCGCCATGCTGCGCTGCGGTACCAGCTGGACCAGCTGTAGCGTCTGCGTGCCATTCGGCTGCTGCACAATCTGTAACGTTTGCCCATTAGGAGCCTGTAAAAGTTGTGGCAGAAATTGCGCTTGGGCTGATACTGACGCGGCAGCATTTGTCGTCGTAGTCTGCGGGTTTATGATTTGCGCCAGTTGCGGTCGCTACAATTTGCGTCGTTATAAACTGGCCATTGGGCAAGAGGATTTGCTGTGCTGTCGTTGTCGGCAGAAGCTGTGCGGGTGCTGGCTGCAAGGTGGGCAACTGAATTTGATGTATTTGCTGTTGGGGCTGGGCAATCAACGGGGGAGGAGGTGGCGGCGGCGCTGGCTCTTGTAGCAATTGTGTCGCCTCTAATTGCTTTTTGGACTGTCGAGAGCCCTTGCGGATGAGCGGCTTCAATTTGGTCTTGGGCTGCTGTTGCGGAAGCTGCAAATGTTGAAATTGCTTTAAATGTAAGACAACTCGGCTAATACAAATACGTACCTTCTGTGGTTGCTGTTGTGGTTGCTGGACCAGATAAATAGGCGATTGTTGCTGGTGTTGTTGTTGCTGCTGCTGTTGTTGTTGTTGTTGCTGCTGCTGCTGCTGTTGTTGTTGTTGCTGCTGCTGGAGCTGCTGCTGTTGCTGGAGAATTTGTTGCTCCAACTTTTGTTGCTGCTCCTCAAGCAGCTGCTGCTGCTTCAGCTGTTTCTGCAACAACTTCTGTTGCTTTCGCTCCTGTGGGGTCAGCGACTCGTCCAGCACGAGACGCACCGTCAAAGTCTTAATATATTCCCGCAGCTCTTTATCACTGCGCTCCACTAGCGTTTTAAATGCATGATTCCGACTGACTGCATGGACGCACTGCACACAGATTTTATCAGGCCAACCCTCAATGGGGTCGACTCGAACGCTGGTGCAATCCATAAGCATTTCTGGCACCTTTTCACTAAACAACGGACGCATTTCCTTGCGTTCCGAAATGCATACACGGCAAATTTTATCCAATTCCAGTACTTTTTTCCTGTCCATCATAACTGGATCTTCACAGTGTATTGTAATTCCGAGATCTTTCTAAAAACACAGGTATAAGTAACACTTGTTGCTCCATATTTACGTTGCCTTGAATAAAGCACAGTGGTATGAGAATTTACTGATAATAGCACATTTGAAACTCGCGCTTTAAAAATTCTGGCAGCACTGCCGGGCGTCGCTCTGGTAACTCGTTGCTATCGGAGTAAGCGAGACGAACTATATTATGAACACGACACGACAGCGACGACAACTAGTTATACACAATTTAGCATCCTGGTATTGGTGTGAGCGAAAAATCATATTTTAGCTACTTTCGAAGCAAACGATACTAAATTTATTTTGAACATCAAATTTTGTAATTTCGATCCATCTGCTGCCACTAATTTCTCATACACAATGCACTTTGATTCAAGGTTCACGTTAACACTCCACTTTATCACTTACCCGAACAATATTTATATAATTTGTGTGGCCTCCCTTCGTCTTTGCACGGTATTTGACATTAAATTCTTTTTAAATATGGCCGCGTCACAAAATTTGCGATAAAAAAACGCAGAAATTTCACATTTTCAGCACTGAGCGCGAGTTTGTTTTGAAACGATGCGAAACAAAAACAAATGGGGCACCAGTTGGTTATTCTGGCAAGTAAATGAAATAACTAGACTTCGGCCAGTGCCAAATTAATAAAAATTCGATGAATGAAATTTCTGTGCAACCGCAGTGGTGCTGTTTCTGCTTTTGTCTTCTTCTGTCGACTGCATAATGCGCGAGGCAGCTGAAACGATGATTACCAACACACGCGCTTCACACATATATAGCTCTCTTTTTTTGTTTCGCCCCGTCTTCTACATGTGTGAGTGAGATATGCGTATGTGGCGAACCTTGGGATTAGCGCTGCCAACTTGTTTACAAAAAAATATACCAATTCATGAAGGGAAAACAATAGCTACACTCACTAATTTCTGTAGCCACATTTGAAATATGTTTGCCAAAATACATACAAGTAATCCGTTTTTTACACATAGGAAGTGGATTTCTTAATATTTTGAGTACTTCTTACCTTATAATGACTGAAGTGTTTCGCGCCAATGAATTTATAAAAAAAAAATCACTAGACACAGCACATTCACAAATTTGATTGCAACTTGCACCTATTGCGACTTTTTTGAGCCACTATATTGTGATTTTACAATTTTGTTAGCACATATGAATATTTCAGAACAATTTGCGGCTTAAGCAAAACAGCAACGGGCATCCTTAACGCCCACGTACCAGCTGCTCCGGATTGGGATACTAAAGGACTGTCATGCCAGGGCTAATGAGATGTACAAGGTTCCACCGAAATAGTGTAAAGTGTTTAGTGGACATTTATTACGTCGCCGTCTTACTAATTACATATTGCTTAGAAGTTAAAGAGACTTGCATAAAAATCAATGGATCTTACTTAAAATTAATGTGACGCCATTAGTTTGCAATAACTTTATTTTGGCTAGTCGTAATTGACAGTTATGACGTCACAGATATCGATGCTTTGATTTACACTCGATATTAGAAATCTGAATTATTTTTAAACACAACGCCCATCGATATACACAAATACAATTTCAAGTTATGGTTCTTTACGCCTTAACCGAAGATTATATTTTCTATAAGATAGAAACAGTTTATTTAATAAATTTGTCACTTTCAGCAAATCGAAGAAAGACAAAATTTAGTTTAAGCTCTAGGCGTTGGATGGCGTATTATTGGTATTCGCCAACTCGTACTTTTGCTTTTGTTTGTTCTTCTTGTTGTAAACCCGCACAACGCCGTACACAACGACGATGAGCACAATGCCAATAAGCAGACAACTAATCACAAACCACGGATAAAATGAGGATTCCTCTTCATCCGCCTCCCATTCGCTGTACTCCATTGAACCATTTACACTTAGTCTGGCCGGTGCTGCATCCATGTCTCTAAAGAGTGACGCCTTCGCTAGATTGCTCGACTCGGCAGCCTCAAACACCGGCTCGGTGCCATCGATGCGCACGAACGTGAGTCTAGCACCAGTAATGGGTAGCTTAAAGCGTGCCAGTCCATGACCATAGTACTCATAGACATCGGCGCTGAACTCACGATGCTGGTCAACCCATTGTCCAATTACCTGAACCTTGACGTCACTATGGGCATCCATTGTGCGTCCAAAGTATGACTGTTTGCGCACGTCCATTCCGCCCTCGCCAGCCTCATCTAGGTCCAAGACAGCACCTCGATGTTCCAGCAGCAGCGGCAGCTTTTCCAAATTATAGCCCACATCGTATATGCTGCTAGTGTTCAGGCGGATCTTCTCGACAAAGGCATAGTTAACGCTGCCGTAGATGGGCTTGCGCTGAGTGCTGGGATTCTTGAGCATACCGTTGCCCAGCAACATTTTGTAGCTGTTGGTCACGTTGCGCCATGGCAAGTAGGTAATATTTCGCAGCTGGTAGACCAGCGGTTGCAGCTCGACCAGCACATTTATGTTATCATCCACGTCGAACTGCAGGATAAATTGTAGACTACAGCGAGGACACTCTAACATTTGCATTGAAACTTACAAAGTTATCCTCGAAGATCATCACCACGCAAGTGAACAACTTGTCGGAAACGCCGTTGACCAGATCGGTGTGACTGAAATGACATAATCCGGTCTTCTCACGCTCCAAATTTGTAGCCTTGGCCATGTAACTGAGACGCTCCTTGGGATTCAGTTCGGCGGCATAGTGTTGCATCATTATGCTGTAGGGCACCCAAGCCAACATGGAGTTGGCATTCTCGGCACAAATCTCCTGCTGAACGCCACGTCCACTTAGCTCTCCATTGCGCAGCTTGAAGAAGTGATGGAGACTATGTTTCATTGTTGTGGACCCATGATCCTTACACAAGGTATCAACGAGACTAGCCTGGAATTAAGCATGCCATTTATTTCTTGATTACTATAGCGACAAGCAGCGGGAAATACTTAAATCGGCACATGCATAAATAATTTCTTATCTAAGCTGTCCGCATTATCTATAGTCAAAGACACTTTCCTCGTTGCGAAGCTTTCTTTATCTAATACTAATTCAATTGAGTATATTGCGACCACTTGATTTACAGACTATTATCTTGGCCATATGTGTCTATAACTTAAGAGCCTTGCGACTGTCATTTAAGGATTTTTTGCTAATCAACCCGTTGTCATTAACTGCCCAAACCACATCACCCCGACCTCAACTAAAACACTGATCGTCTGAATGCCATATTAGGCGACAAAATATCGACTAGAGATTTGATAAACGATTAATTGTTTTGACTCATTGGGAAAAACTCGTTTGAAGAATACTTCAAACGATCGTTTGCATTACATTTTGCAATGAGTTCCCTGAACTTGAGCTTTGAATATGTATCCAAAGGTTTGGTATATTCTAATTCGCAAACATGGTTAATTTTTGAGTAAAAACTTAATATATATTAACGCAATTCGCCTATTTTAGTGACTTCAACTAAAATGTTTAGAAGACAAACTCACCTTCTCTTTAGCTGTTAGTGTTGTGGCGGTGATAGCGCATTTTAAGTCCTTTTCACTGGGAATAACCATACGACGACCTATATCGATGAGTAGCGTGGGATCTGTTTCTATGCAGAAATCGGAACGCTCCACAAATGCCGGGTAGCATGCCGGAAGGAGTGCTCCCAAAATGATAAGCGTTGCAATATACATTTCTAGGTACGAAATAAAGTTATCCGTTGGCGATACGCGCACTCTCGATGACAAATCGCAACTAAAATTCGCGATTCGAAATAGACAGCAATTTTGGTACGCGTCGTCGTTCAATCAAAAACACATTCAACTTGACCGCAAAACCCGATAAAACGTCAATCCAAGCCGAATAACCATATTTATCTATATATGAAGGATAAACTTGAGAGATTCGATTGAAGAAACATGGAACTAAGGTGAACGCGACCAACGCAAATGGCCAAACAACTGAACTGATTAACACTACGACCATGCCTGTATGTCATTTCCCAACTCGCAGTCAGAGATAAGATAACAACTAAACATTAAAACGGCGCAAACACATCGGATTCCATTGGTAATACCTTTGTCAGTCTGCTTCTAAACAACTTGACCATTATGACAAAGTGCAGCGTGAAACGAACCCAAAACATTTCAAAAAAATATATCTGGATTTGGAAACTTTGAATAGTGAGAGTATAAACGGCGTTGCTTGTTTGCATTTTGCTTTTTTATTAATAGAAAAGTATATAATTTTAATAAACTTTGTACATTTTGAAATTGTTAAACAATTCTGTTTTTTTTTTTTTATAGATTTTGTATACAATTGCTTCTTAACAGGTTAAATATTTCCTGTTTTGTTTTTCTTGTTTTTTACTTTGCTTACATTATAATTTTTTGTTTCACATTTTCATTTCTATTGAACAAACTTCAACATAAAGTATAATTTAATATAACAGCTTACGAAAACTAGACGTTATAGCTAATGCTGCACACAGACAGTAAGGAGAATTTATAGTTCTCAACGCTTTGAAAAATAAATGATAAAAGGTCCGACGTGGTCGACAGAGAGTTGCAAAAATTGTAGGAGCCAATGCTTCGTAGGATATTGAAGGATAGGTGATTTGACTGGGCTGGGCTGGACTGGACTGGAGTGAAGTGGAGTGGGCGCTTAATCTGATGGAGGAGAAAATACAAGTCTTATGCGTACAGAAGCCAAACTATTTGCATTGCTATTAATACCATCGCTACTAGGTTCGCCATCAAAATCCAAATCGTCGACATTGGACAAAATTTCAATATCATCTTCATCGTCATCACCGTCGTCCAAGTCACTATCGTTATCCTCACCGCTTGAGGATTCAATGTCAATGAAATTCCGATTGCGATGACTACGTAACGGGAATCCCATGAAATTCGGACCAATTGCAAAAGCTGCACAAACGAAACGAACATTAATAATAGATGCATAGATAGTTCGATTGGCGCAAAGTGCTGGGGACTCACCATTTTCGGAGCCCGTATCTGATCCCGTATCGGAGCCCTCCTCATTGGATTCGGGCACCTCTTCATCATCTTCCTGCAAGCATAGATATAATATTAAATTCAATATCATCCACCTGCCGCATGAGCGTTCTGAGATCGATGGGCGCACCAGCACCGCCCAGTGTACGTGCTCGCCGTCGCACACCAACAATTGAGCTGTTGGGAGCATGCTGGCGAGCTAGATTTGCATTCGCATGTGACGCAGGCCTCAGACGGCTCGGGCGACGGGTGCGTGCCTCATTGCCATCGTCAGCAGCACCTACACCTACACCTACACCCACACCAACACCTAGACCAACACCAATGCCATTTGCAATAGCATCGGCTTCGGCTCCGGCATCTGCATTGAGCAAAGCAAAATTTGGCGCCGGCGTATGGGGGCGAACCGCTTCTTCGACGATGCGAATTAGCGCAGAGTCACCACTTGGTGCATTGACGGGCGGTGTCGGTTCCTCGGACGCGCCGCCGTTTCGAACGACGCCCTCATCGACGGCCAGGTCCTTAACCGCACGCACCTCTTCCGAGCGCTCGCTCTTTTTGACACCGACGGCGTAGATCTTCACATAGGTCTCCTGTTTCGAATCATAACCGGTGTGATCCTCCACTACGGCAATTAGGCTGCCATTTGCACTAACGCTTAGATCGTTAATGTTGCGCTTCACATCAATGGTTGCAATGCTGGAATAGTCGTATGCATCGAGCACATTAAAGCTGGTATCATAGGTGGTCGTCTCCATATCGTGGTCTCTATCGGCACCCAAACTGGCGCCATATATCACATGCATTGGCGAGAACGTGCAATTCCTTTGGTCCAACACCGGCACGGTTTGCAGCAAATGAAACGTGCGTAGATCCCAAACTTCTGTGTTGGCAATGATCTGAACGACGAACAAGGATGATTGATGATTGATTCGAATACAATTTGGTCAACACTCACCTCTAGGCAGTTAGGATGAAATATACCCGAGATACACTGATTGAACTTATCGAACTTGTGAATCTCCTTGCCCGAACGCACGTCCCAAAGTACACCATCTAAACGAATTAACAAAAGATTGATCCCAACGAAGGTAAAATTCGTAAATCTAGGAACTCACCTGACAGCAGCAACTCGTCTGTGCGGCACAACGTCGCTCGATTCTTGGTGTACTGATTGGGTATGGTGGGTGTAAAGGTGGACACTTTGGAACCCGTATTAATGTCATATAGTACCGCACACTGTAGCAATAGAAATGAAGAATAAATGTCAAGCTAAAGAGGAATAATGACTTCCAACTTACATCGGTGTGTGTGCCTAGCAAACGATCCTGCGTTGTCTGACTGAACTCGCAGTATCCAACCTCAGGCAGACGCAACTTGGAGCGGAACTCATTGTCGGTTATGGACCACAGAATTGTAGTGCGCAATCGCCACAAACTAGTGGTCAACACCAGATCACCGCCCCGATTTGCCTGTATTGCATCTACACCATATGTGTGACATATGGAGGAAAACTGTTCCACGCCGTCGTTCATATTGAACACTTTGCTCTCACCCTGATGTGTGCCAACGATAAGATAGTTGCCCACCACATCACAGCAAGTAAACTCCAGGTCATCGTAGTCAGCGGAGCGTATTGTGCGCCATGGTGCAAAGTGTGTATGCACATGACGGCGATCGAAGCGGGCCGTGTTGAATCCTGCCTGTGTTCGAAAGTGCCTGGAGGTCAGATTGTAGTTGGAGCTAAGTAGACGACTGGGTCGCGGATCGGGACATTTGTGCGGCTCGTATAAATCAAACTGCGGGCATGTGGTCACCGGATTGTTGCACAGGGAGTGCTGATTTGTCAGATATTCAGTCACAATGCTGTTGAGTGTGACCCGCTTGGGATACAAAGCTGGTGAGTTGGCCAGTTCATCTGGCAATCCCACGGAACTGGATTCTGCATTGCCCAGACTTATCTGTTTTTGCAGTGAGCGACTTATGGATGATGTTGCACGCTCTGTCTTTCGCAGCTTAATGGGCGTTTGCGGGCCGAGATGACTGAAATTGGGTATGCCGGGAGCAGAAGCCACTCCGCACGTACTTGCATTGCCACTACTGCTGCAATGCGGCGATGAATCATCTGCTTGAATGCGACTTTGGTCACCACTGGACATGATAGCTGAGTTGACATCCTGCATACGGTTTCGCAGTCGATTGCGTGTTATTGAGCTCACGCCGGAGAAACCTTTATAGTCAAACGGCGACTGATGGAAGTTCCGTATCGTTGTAGTCTGCAGTGGCAATCCGACCTCACGCTGCAGCATCTGCGCCGTTTGTCCAAGTCCCTTGCTCTCCAGATGCTCGAAAATTAGTTGATATAACTGCTGCTCGTTGTACTGGATGCGAGTCTGGGCAATTACGTTAGCCTTGTGCATGTTGGTCAGCGATGGATCGAGCGGATTGTTCAGCGGCTTTGTTTTGCCCGAAATACGTTCGAGCAGCTCAAGTGCATACTTTTGGAAGAGCACATGCTCGGCTCGCTTCTCTTGCAATATCGGATCACGCATAAGAGCCTGCAGCTGTCCGCTGGCAAACAAGGGTAGCTTGCCAACAATTTGACGCACACGATCTGAGCGCGCCAAGCCAGCCAACGCTCGACACGCCATGCCGCGTATGCAGTCGGCATCTGTTATGGGTCCTTTGGTTTGCATGAGCGACAGCAAGACCACAATGCCATTATTGGAGCACACAGATTCCCAGACTTTCTCGATCAATTCCTCGGCATATTTCTGATTCGCCTTGTTCTTTCGCGACGAGCTGGCAAATTTCATTAGGCTGCTGCCGTTGTCTTTCCGAATAATTGGCGAGCACACACAATGACATAGCACGGCCAGCGCGGATTTTAAGACTTCAGCATCGGCTGTGATTTCGCCGGCAGCAGCTCCCAGTACCGAACAGAAGCCCGACGTTGTGGTTTTGTCTAGCATTTGCAGACGTTCGCAGAGCACAAGATAGACGCGTGGTATCACACAGCATACGCTAAGCACATCGAGAGCTGAACGCACTGTCTCTGAGCGTCCACTGTTCACCCATTCATAGCTGAAGGCAATGATGCGCAGCAACATCGTGACGCCGCCAAGTTTTAGTAGCTGATCCACTGGCTCCCAATGGGCACGCACTGAAGTATGCTCTTGAAGCGTGCGTATCTGCTCGTGCAATTGATCAAATGTGAGCTTAGCTGCCACTGTCGGATGTTGGCTGAAGTAGTGCGTCGAGGACGATGAGGAGGTAGCGTAGTGTTGGCATAGAAAGTTGTTGTATTTGTAAAAGAAATGCGCTTCCATATATCGCTTCAGAGCAACGCAAACGTGTCGAACCATTTGACGGGAAGCGCATTCAACATCCTCGTTAATATCTGAGGCGTTGTCACTATCATTATGACTTGGATCCAGAATTTTCAGCACGGAAATCTGTTAACAAGTATAAACAATTAATTAACGCGCCCAATGTAGTGAATTATGTTTCGTTTTGAAGACGAGGTGCTACTTACAACGTTGTAGAGTTTGCGTAAACCATCCTGGGCATCAAACTCATCGAGTATGACCTTAAATTGGAAGCTCAAGCTGAAGAACATGGTGGCATGGCATTTCGAAGAGTCATGACAGCGCCCCAGTATCCAAAGAGCATAACGCACAAGATTCGCTATTAATGGACGCGGCATGCTGCAAATGCGTTCCATGGCATCCTCACAATACGCCAAATAGTATATGGCAATAGATACACCAGTCGTGGCCAGACTCGGTCTGGGAACATTCAACAATAGCTGCAAAAATTAATAATTAATATGGGAACACTTCCAATTTGAATCTAACTCACTTCCAGACCACCATGTGAAATGAATTCCAATGCGAACTTCTTATGACAGAGCAAGGAGGCAAGATACTTGAGCACCTCATAGGCAAGGCAAGTGTCTCGTCTATCCAGCTCCTCTAGATGGCCAAAGATAAGCATCATGACATTGTTGCCAAAGGCCATGCCCAGAAATTCCTGGTACTCGCCAAGGCTGGTTAGGAAGCGCATGATGAGCATCTGGCTGGTGTCTGCTGTTGGTGGATGGAGAGGTATATACATCCGCTTGTAATAGCGCGACAAGGGAAACGCATCCCGGCTGTTCTCAAACAAAATGGACATATTCGATGCACTGCCGCTGGCGCCATTATGTTGCGGTGACTGCGGCGCCGATGCTGCGCCACAAGCCATCCAACTGAGCATGCCCGGGGAGAAACTGCTGTCCGCAGAGTTATTATGCGAGGTACTCGGTTCAGCGGTAGAGTTCTTGCTCATACAGCTGCAGGCAAGCAACATATGCAGTCTATTAATCATCTTGGGCACCAGACGCATATTTTGATCCCGACAACTAATCGCAATATCGCTAACCTCCATGGCAGCGGCTAACAGGCCTGTGGCATAGCTTTGGAGTGGCTCTATGCTATCCTCTGCCCAGTTATAGAGACGATTGATGATGCCATCTTCCTCAGCTGTCTGAAAAACGGCCGTTGTTTCCAGACCTGGCATCACCACGAGGATAAGTCGGCAGGCAATGATATTCAGTTCGAGAGAGCTGCGACTGATGTTTTGGCGACTAAAGTAATTCTCTCTCAAATAATCATTAAGCAACTGAAATCATAAATGTAATATTTATAATAAATTGTCATAAATATTTAATTTAATTACTACCTTGCCCATGAATTGATCCTTTCGAAAAAGCAGTTTAAGCAGCAACCCATACTGACAGCTCGGATCAGTTCTATAAGGATGCCTTAAGTCCAATGGATCGGGATCCTTTCGCATGTACACATCCTTTTCGCGCTCGAATATCTCAGCCAGACTGCACATTATTTAATAACAACATTAATTCGTTATAGTAATGATAATAAAATTTACCTTCTGAGTGTGGGTACTGGATCGTAACCACTCTGTGTTTGCTCCTGCTCCCATTTATCTATAATTTGGGTGAGTTCTTTTTTAGTGGCCGAACGCCGATCTGCCGCAGGATCATCTTCTGCATTGGCATTCTCAGCATCAGCATCAGCATCCTCATCTTCAGCAGCAGCGTCGCCTTCCCCTTCACCTTCGCCTTCTGCCTGGCCATCTCCGTCGCCGTCCCCTTCGGCCTCCTCAGCATCATCTTCCCCTTCAGCATTTATTTCATCAGAATTGTCGTCACTTTGAGCGTCTGCATCGGCATCGGCGTCTCCTTCCAGTTCCACATCTTGATCCAGTATATCAGCAAAGCTTTCATCACTTTGGTAGGCAGCGGCAAAGACGGCATTATCCAAACCTGTGTCATTTAGCGACTGCTGTGTTTGGCAATTCATTCTCATCTTCTTCATGTGCTCGAGCATTTTCATCTCTATTTCTGTTTCCATTGTCATTCGCATTCGTATCCGACATTCTCAAAGCGGCCCACGAGGCAAGCGTACCACACTAGCTCGATAATCCGATAACCCCAATTACTTTGCGTACTGCACAACACTTTAAAAATTTGCTTAAATCTATACGTATTTGTATTCGCTTTGAACAAATTGCGTGCCGCTAAAAAGCCAACCACGCGCTTCTCCTTTTTGGCAAATGAAATTGTGTTTTTAAGCGTGACCGCAAACTTGATTTTAAAATATGCTAAAATTGACTATTTCTAAAGTATTGGTATTTTATAAAATTGCTGCAACATTTCAAAGCTTCGTTTGTTTACGTGTTTTTAAACAAGAGAATGCAACAACAACTACCTTTTCAATGTTCCTCTCAATCTAATTACATTATCACAAATGAGATATTAATAAATTAACAAAGGATTTTGATTAAGCAAAGAAAATTTGATTTGGGAAAGTCTTTATTGTTTTGCTTTCGTAGAGCAATAGCTGTTAAGTGGAATATATTTTCGCCCTATTTCAAACGAAGTTAAAAAAATATGGAAACCAAAGTGCATTTGAAGGGATACAACTTTTTTTGTTAGTGGCTGTTTTCAGTTTATCATAGATTTTGAAAAAATAAATATATTTGGAATAAAAGGTTTCTCTTAAAAATAAGCAATAATTCAGCAAGAATAATTTAAATTTAAGTCGAAAATTTCCCATGGTATATAATAATTGTCTGTATGGATTAGACTGCTCAAAATATACTAGCAAGTTAGGTTACTTAAATAGTGTAACCGTTTGCAAACTTGTAATGAGTGACTGTGAATAAAAATCCAAAATATATATGTATGTTTTAACAGTTGACAGACTTCACAGCTTAAGGAATATATATAAATTAAAAATAAATTAACTTTAATTGATGCATACATAGTAAAATCTCAGCTGTAATTAAGTTTCTATAAATTCGCGCAAATGAACTATTGAGTTACGTTAACAGCGTGGCAACGCTTAAAATAAAAGCCGCTAATCGCATATGGTATCGATGGACGCGTCATTATGTTGTTTTGGCTCCTCATCATCAAATCACTGTTTTGATTAATATTTACCAATTAATTATGGGTTTCCTGCTTATACTCAGTTGGATCTCCTTAGCCATACAAATCACCTTTATTACACTGTCGATAGGTAAACCGGCAGCTTGAAACCAATTGGGATGCGTCGTCTGCATAACTTCTTTGTTTTTTTTTCAGTGGCCGGACTTTACTACTTGGCCGAATTGGCGGAGGAGTACACAACGCCAACACGTCGATGTATTTTATTTGTGATAGGCTTCACAATTATGGTGTACATCATGTTCATTTTCTTTGAGGATTTCCCCTGGAGCATGGTGCTGTGCGGCTTGACGGCACAGGGATTTCATTTCAGCATAATGACAAATTTTCCATTCATTCGATTGCTTTCAGTGCCATTTATTGGCTCTCTGGCCATGCTGGTAATTAATCATGTGTTGGCTTTTCAATATTTCACTAGTGTCTACGTGCCCTTCACACAGGTAAGCTTAGTGGTAAACTAGTTAGCACGGCATACATTTCAATTATTTAATATTTTTCAGGTGCTTGCATACTTCACTATCTGTATGTGGTTGGTTCCTTTCGCATTGTTCGTTTCGGTTAGCGCCAATGACAATGTCCTGCCCACCACAATTGGCAGTAATGAGCGACGGCTGGGTATTAATAATCCCGATGTTGTTAGCAATTACTTTTCACGCAACAAGAAAATGGGACTTCTTTCATTGTTCAACTACATAAAAGAGACTTTGCTGCCAGGACGCAGCAAGAAAACGTTTTAAATTGGAACTTTTACATTGAAAGGACAACGACCGTATATAGTTATTTATTTTATAATAAGAGTAATTATAGTGTTATTATGAACATTTGAAAAAATGCTCTTCTATTTGCTCTGCGCCTTGACGCTGCCATCAGCCATGCCAAAGTAACATTTCGATGCTATGTTCACAAACAAGCCCGTCTCCAGGACACCTGGTATCATGGTTAACGCACGATTCACCTCGTCCCAGTTGTACTCTCGTTTGGCCAAAAACTTCCAGTCCAGCAGAAAGTTACCATTGTCAGTGACAATGGGACCAGCCTTCTTGAGAGCAATACGCAGACTTGCCACACCTCCGAAGAGTTCCTCGATCTTCAGCTTGATTGGCACATGGGCCATGGGTGTCACCTCAATGGGAATGCCCTGACACCACTGCTCTCCCAGGCGCAGCGACTTCTTTGTGTAGTCTGCGATGATGATGACCGTTTTGGCACATGAAGCCACAACCTTTTCCTGCATCAAACAACCTCCGCCGCCCTTGATAAGCACCATGTGGCTGTCGACCTCGTCGGCCCCGTCGATGTACACATCAATTTTGGGGTTACGATCCAAATCACCCAAGGTCAGATTGTGGTCCAGAATTAGTTTGCGTGCCTGATATGATGACGGTACACAAATCATGTCCGCAAGAGTACCCTCTTTCCACACGCGCTCGGCAAGCCGCTCAACAGCATAGACTACTGTTGATCCACTGCCTATACCAACCACCTTGGTGTCCTCGGTAACCCATTGATCAACTGCTGCTTGGGCAGCTAGATTCTTGGCGACGTCAAGTGCTATTTTATCGTTCATTTTGCAGAATATCCGTTTTGAAGTTGCTAATGTGTGTGCACAAAAATCAGATTTATTGCCAAATGAGATAAAATGTGGTAACTGCGGTGTATTAAAAACTCGGTACAGTAACAGTGGCTTCAACATGTGTTCTCGTTTTCTTCTAAACTTCAATGTCACCCGGCAAACGGCTTCAAAATTATGCACTAATGACAGGAGTTGCAAATGGATTTGTAATTTATAAGTTTTATTTTATAAGAGTAGGAAATTAAATGATAGTACGGATAAATTACACTTCTCGCCTATCTCATTAATTTAGAAGAAACTATTTTAAGTTCATTTTGGTTACATTCTTTATTGTGTTTACATTCTATCCTTTTTATCAGCAAGTGTACTTAATTATATTAGAGATGGTGAAACATCGATCAATGAAGCATCGATG
>JAWNPP010000035.1:0-86590 GCA_035047445.1 Drosophila siamana
TATGTTTTACCACAACTTTAGTCAAAGTCTTAGAATGTTCCACACCCTGAGACAATGTCCAATGGGGGGGTATTGTGTCGAAAACCAAAAAGTATTTGTTAAGGTCTTAGAATGTTCCAAACCCTGAGACAAAGTCCAAGGGGGGGGTATTGTGTCGAAAACCAAATAGTATATGTTTTACCACAACTTTAGTCAAAGTCTTAGAATGTTCCACACCCTTTGACAAAGTCCAATGGGGGGTATTGTGTCGAAAACAAAATAGTATATGTGTTACTACAACTTTAGTCAAAGTCTTAGAATGTTCCACACCCTGAGACAATGTCCAATGGGGGGGTATTGTGTCGAAAACCAAAAAGTATTTGTTAAGGTCTAAGAATGTTCCACACCATGAGACAATGTCCAATGGGGGGGTATTGTGTCGAAAACCAAAAAGTATTTGTTAAGGTCTTAGAATGTTCCAAACCCTGTGACAAAGTCCAAGGGGGGGTATTGTGTCGAAAACAAAATAGTATATTTTTTACCACAACTTTAGTCAAAGTCTTAGAATGTTCCACACCCTGAGACAATGTCCAATGGGGGGGTATTGTGTAGAAATCCAAAAAGTATTTGTTAAGGTCTTAGAATGTTCCAAACCCTGTGACAAAGTCCAAGGGGGGGGGGGTATTGTGTCGAAAACAAAATAGTATATGTTTTACTACAACTTTAGTCAAAGTCTTAGAATGTTCCACACCCTTTGACAAAGTCCAATGGGGGGGTATTGTGTCGAAAACAAAATAGTATATGTTTTACTACAACTTTAGTCAAAGTCTTAGAATGTTCCACACCCTGAGACAATGTCCAATGGGGGGGTATTGTGTCGAAAACCAAAAAGTATTTGTTAAGGTCTTAGAATGTTCCACACCATGAGACAAAGTCCAATGGGGGGGTATTGTGTAGAAAACCAAAAGTATATGTTTTACCACAACTTTAGTCAAAGTCTTAGAATGTTCCACACCCTGAGACAATGTCCAATGGGGGGGTATTGTGTCGAAAACCAAAAAGTATTTGTTAAGGTCTTAGAATGTTCCAAACCCTGAGACAAAGTCCAAGGGGGGGGTATTGTGTCGAAAACAAAATAGTATATTTTTTACCACAACTTTAGTCAAAGTCTTAGAATGTTCCACACCCTGAGACAATGTCCAATGGGGGGGGTATTGTGTCGAAAACCAAAAAGTATTTGTTAAGGTCTTAGAATGTTCCACACCATGAGACAATGTCCAATGGGGGGGTATTGTGTCGAAAACCAAAAAGTATTTGTTAAGGTCTTAGAATGTTCCAAACCCTGTGACAAAGTCCAAGGGGGGGGGGTATTGTGTCGACAACCAAAAAGTATTTGTTAAGGTCTTAGAATGTTCCAAACCCTGAGACAAAGTCCAAGGGGGGGGGAGTATTGTGTCGAAAACAAAATAGTATATTTTTTAACACAACTTTAGTCAAAGTCTTAGAATGTTCCACACCCTGAGACAATGTCCAATGGGGGGGTATTGTGTCGAAAACCAAAAAGTATTTGTTAAGGTCTTAGAATGTTCCAAACCCTGTGACAAAGTCCAAAGGGGGGGTTTTGTGTCGAAAACCAAAAAGTATTTGTTAAGGTCTTAGAATGTTCCAAACCCTGTGACAAAGTCCAAGGGGGGGGGTATTGTGTCGAAAACAAAATAGTATATTTTTTACCACAACTTTAGTCAAAGTCTTAGAATGTTCCACACCCTGAGACAATGTCCAATGGGGGGGTATTGTGTCGAAAACCAAAAAGTATTTGTTAAGGTCTTAGAATGTTCCAAACCCTGTGACAAAGTCCAAGGGGGGGGTATTGTGTCGAAAACCAAAAAGTATATGTTAAGGTTTTAGAATGTTCCAAACCCTGTGACAAAGTCCAAGGGGGGGGTATTGTGTCGAAAACCAAAAAGTATATGTTAAGGTTTTAGAATGTTCCAAACCCTATGACAAAGTCCAAGGGGGGGGTATTGTGTCGAAAACAAAATAGTATATGTTTGACCACAACTTTAGTCAAAGTCTTAGAATGTTCCACACCCTTTGACAAAGTCCAATGGGGGGTATTGTGTCGAAAACCAAATAGTTTATGTTTTACCACAACTTTAGTCAAAGTCTTAGAATGTTCCACACCCTGAGACAATGTCCAATGGGGGGTATTGTGTCGAAAACCAAAAAGTATTTGTTAAGGTCTTAGAATGTTCCACACCATGAGACAATGTCCAATGGGGGGGTATTGTGTCGAAAACCAAAAAGTATTTGTTAAGATCTTAGAATGTTCCAAACCCTGAGACAAAGTCCAAGGGGGGGGGGGGTATTGTGTCGAAAACAAAATAGTATATGTTTTACCACAACTTTAGTCAAAGTCTTAGAATGTTCCACACCCTTTGACAAAGTCCAATGGGGGGGTATTGTGTCGAAAACAAAATAGTATATGTTTTACTACAACTTTAGTCAAAGTCTTAGAATGTTCCACACCCTGAGACAATGTCCAATGGGGGGGTATTGTGTCGAAAACCAAAAAGTATTTGTTAAGGTCTTAGAATGTTCCAAACCCTGTGACAAAGTCCAAGGGGGGGTATTGTGTCGAAAACCAAAAAGTATTTGTTAAGGTCTTAGAATGTTCCAAACCCTGAGACAAAGTCCAAGGGGGGGGGTATTGTGTCGAAAACAAAATAGTATATGTTTTACCACAACTTTAGTCAAAGTCTTAGAATGTTCCACACCCTGTGACAAAGTCCAAGGGGGGGGTATTGTGTCGAAAACCAAAAAGTATTTGTTAAGGTCTTAGAATGTTCCAAACCCTGAGACAAAGTCCAAGGGGGGGGTATTGTGTCGAAAACAAAATAGTATATGTTTGACCACAACTTTAGTCAAAGTCTTAGAATGTTCCACACCCTTTGACAAAGTCCAATGGGGGGGTATTGTGTCGAAAACAAAATAGTATATGTTTTACTACAACTTTAGTCAAAGTCTTAGAATGTTCCACACCGTGAGACAATGTCCAATGGGGGGGTATTGTGTCGAAAACCAAAAAGTATATGTTAAGGTTTTAGAATGTTCCAAACCCTATGACAAAGTCCAAGGGGGGGGTATTGTGTCGAAAACAAAATAGTATATGTTTGACCACAACTTTAGTCAAAGTCTTAGAATGTTCCACACCCTTTGACAAAGTCCAATGGGGGGTATTGTGTCGAAAACCAAATAGTTTATGTTTTACCACAACTTTAGTCAAAGTCTTAGAATGTTCCACACCCTGAGACAATGTCCAATGGGGGGTATTGTGTCGAAAACCAAAAAGTATTTGTTAAGGTCTTAGAATGTTCCACACCATGAGACAATGTCCAATGGGGGGTATTGTGTCGAAAACCAAAAAGTATTTGTTAAGATCTTAGAATGTTCCAAACCCTGAGACAAAGTTCAATGGGGGGGTATTGTGTCGAAAACAAAATAGTATATGTTTTACTACAACTTTAGTCAAAGTCTTAGAATGTTCCACACCCTGAGACAATGTCCAATGGGGGGGTATTGTGTCGAAAACCAAAAAGTATTTGTTAAGGTATTAGAATGTTCCAAACCCTGTGACAAAGTCCAAGGGGGGGGGTATTGTGTCGAAAACCAAAAAGTATTTGTTAAGGTCTTAGAATGTTCCAAACCCTGAGACAAAGTCCAAGGGGGGGGGTATTGTGTCGAAAACAAAATAGTATATGTTTTACCACAACTTTAGTCAAAGTCTTAGAATGTTCCACACCCTTTGACAAAGTCCAATGGGGGGGTATTGTGTCGAAAACAAAATAGTATATGTTTTACTACAACTTTAGTCAAAGTCTTAGAATGTTCCACACCCTGAGACAATGTCCAATGGGGGGGTATTGTGTCGAAAACCAAAAAGTATTTGTTAAGGTCTTAGAATGTTCCAAACCCTGTGACAAAGTCCAAGGGGGGGGGTATTGTGTCGAAAACCAAAAAGTATTTGTTAAGGTCTTAGAATGTTCCAAACCCTGTGACAAAGTCCAAGGGGGGGGGTATTGTGTCGAAAACAAAATAGTATATGTTTGACCACAACTTTAGTCAAAGTCTTAGAATGTTCCACACCCTTTGACAAAGTCCAATGGGGGGGTATTGTGTCGAAAACAAAATAGTATATGTTTTACTACAACTTTAGTCAAAGTCTTAGAATGTTCCACACCGTGAGACAATGTCCAATGGGGGGGTATTGTGTCGAAAACCAAAAAGTATTTGTTAAGGTCTTAGAATGTTCCAAACCCTGAGACAAAGTCCAAGGGGGGGGGTATTGTGTCGAAAACCAAATAGTATATGTTTTACCACAACTTTAGTCAAAGTCTTAGAATGTTCCACACCCTTTGACAAAGTCCAATGGGGGGGTATTGTGTCGAAAACAAAATAGTATATGTTTTACTACAACTTTAGTCAAAGTCTTAGAATGTTCCACACCCTGAGACAATGTCCAATGGGGGGGTATTGTGTCGAAAACCAAAAAGTATTTGTTAAGGTCTTAGAATGTTCCAAACCCTGAGACAAAGTCCAAGGGGGGGGTATTGTGTCGAAAACCAAATAGTATATGTTTTACCACAACTTTAGTCAAAGTCTTAGAATGTTCCACACCCTGAGACAATGTCCAATGGGGGGGTATTGTGTCGAAAACCAAAAAGTATTTGTTAAGGTCTTAGAATGTTCCACACCATGAGACAAAGTCCAATGGGGGGGTATTGTGTCGAAAACAAAATAGTATATGTTTTACCACAACTTTAGTCAAAGTCTTAGAATGTTCCACACCCTTTGACAAAGTCCAATGGGGGGTATTGTGTCGAAAACAAAATAGTATATGTTTTACTACAACTTTAGTCAAAGTCTTAGAATGTTCCACACCCTGAGACAATGTCCAATGGGGGGGTATTGTGTCGAAAACCAAAAAGTATTTGTTAAGGTCTTAGAATGTTCCAAACCCTGTGACAAAGTCCAAGGGGGGGGTATTGTGTCGAAAACCAAAAAGTATTTGTTAAGATCTTAGAATGTTCAAAACCCTGAGACAAAGTCCAAGGGGGGGGGTATTGTGTCGAAAACAAAATAGTATATGTTTTACCACAACTTTAGTCAAAGTCTTAGAATGTTCCACACCCTTTGACAAAGTCCAATGGGGGGGTATTGTGTCGAAAACAAAATAGTATATGTTTTACTACAACTTTAGTCAAAGTCTTAGAATGTTCCACACCCTGAGACAATGTCCAATGGGGGGGTATTGTGTCGAAAACCAAAAAGTATTTGTTAAGGTCTTAGAATGTTCCACACCCTGTGACAAAGTCCAAGGGGGGGGTATTGTGTCGAAAACCAAAAAGTATTTGTTAAGATCTTAGAATGTTCCAAACCCTGAGACAAAGTCCAAGGGGGGGGTATTGTGTCGAAAACCAAAAAGTATTTGTTAAGATCTTAGAATGTTCCAAACCCTGTGACAAAGTCCAAGGGGGGGGGTATTGTGTCGAAAACAAAATAGTATATGTTTGACCACAACTTTAGTCAAAGTCTTAGAATGTTCCACACCCTTTGACAAAGTCCAATGGGGGGTATTGTGTCGAAAACCAAATAGTATATGTTTTACCACAACTTTAGTCAAAGTCTTAGAATGTTCCACACCCTGAGACAATGTCCAATGGGGGGGTATTGTGTCGAAAACCAAAAAGTATTTGTTAAGGTCTTAGAATGTTCCAAACCCTGAGACAAAGTCCAAGGGGGGGGTATTGTGTCGAAAACAAAATAGTATATGTTTTACCACAACTTTAGTCAAAGTCTTAGAATGTTCCACACCCTGAGACAATGTCCAATGGGGGGGTATTGTGTCGAAAACCAAAAAGTATTTGTTAAGGTCTTAGAATGTTCCAAACCCTGAGACAAAGTCCAATGGGGGGGTATTGTGTAGAAAACCAAAAAGTATATGTTTTACCACAACTTTAGTCAAAGTCTTAGAATGTTCCACACCCTGAGACAATGTCCAAGGGGGGGGTATTGTGTCGAAAACAAAATAGTATATGTTTTACCACAACTTTAGTCAAAGTCTTAGAATGTTCCACACCCTTTGACAAAGTCCAATGGGGGGGTATTGTGTCGAAAACAAAATAGTATATGTTTTACTACAACTTTAGTCAAAGTCTTAGAATGTTCCACACCCTGAGACAATGTCCAATGGGGGGGTATTGTGTCGAAAACCAAAAAGTATTTGTTAAGGTCTTAGAATGTTCCAAACCCTGTGACAAAGTCCAAGGGGGGGGTATTGTGTCGAAAACCAAAAAGTATTTGTTAAGGTCTTAGAATGTTCCAAACCCTGAGACAAAGTCCAAGGGGGGGGGTATTGTGTCGAAAACAAAATAGTATATGTTTTACCACAACTTTAGTCAAAGTCTTAGAATGTTCCCCACCCTTTGACAAAGTCCAATGGGGGGGTATTGTGTCGAAAACCAAAAAGTATTTGTTAAGGTCTTAGAATGTTTCACACCATGAGACAAAGTCCAATGGGTGGGTATTGTGTCGAAAACCAAAAAGTATTTGTTAAGGTCTTAGAATGTTCCAAACCCTGAGACAAAGTCCAATGGGGGGGTATTGTGTAGAAAACCAAAAAGTATATGTTTTACCACAACTTTAGTCAAAGTCTTAGAATGTTCCACACCCTGAGACAATGTCCAATGGGGGGGTATTGTGTCGAAAACCAAAAAGTATTTGTTAAGGTCTTAGAATGTTCCAAACCCTGAGACAAAGTCCAAGGGGGGGGGTATTGTGTCGAAAACCAAATAGTATATGTTTTACCACAACTTTAGTCAAAGTCTTAGAATGTTCCACACCCTTTGACAAAGTCCAATGGGGGGGTATTGTGTCGAAAACAAAATAGTATATGTTTTACTACAACTTTAGTCAAAGTCTTAGAATGTTCCACACCCTGAGACAATGTCCAATGGGGGGGTATTGTGTCGAAAACCAAAAAGTATTTGTTAAGGTCTTAGAATGTTCCAAACCCTGAGACAAAGTCCAAGGGGGGGGTATTGTGTCGAAAACCAAATAGTATATGTTACAAAGGTCTTAGAATGTTCCAAACCCTGTGACAAAGTCCAAGGGGGGGGGTATTGTGTCGAAAACCAAAAAGTATTTGTTAAGGTCTTAGAATGTTCCAAACCCTGTGACAAAGTCCAAGGGGGGGTATTGTGTCGAAAACAAAATAGTATATGTTTTACCACAACTTTAGTCAAAGTCTTAGAATGTTCCACACCCTGAGACAATGTCCAATGGGGGGGTATTGTGTCGAAAACCAAAAAGTATTTGTTAAGGTCTTAGAATGTTCCAAACCCTGTGACAAAGTCCAAGGGGGGGGTATTGTGTCGAAAACCAAAAAGTATTTGTTAAGGTCTTAGAATGTTCCAAACCCTGTGACAAAGTCCAAGGGGGGGGTATTGTGTCGAAAACAAAATAGTATATGTTTTACCACAACTTTAGTCAAAGTCTTAGAATGTTCCACACCCTTTGACAAAGTCCAATGGGGGGGTATTGTGTCGAAAACAAAATAGTATATGTTTTACTACAACTTTAGTCAAAGTCTTAGAATGTTCCACACCCTGAGACAATGTCCAATGGGGGGGTATTGTGTCGAAAACCAAAAAGTATTTGTTAAGGTCTTAGAATGTTCCAAACCCTGAGACAAAGTCCAAGGGGGGGGGTATTGTGTCGAAAACCAAATAGTATATGTTTTACCACAACTTTAGTCAAAGTCTTAGAATGTTCCACACCCTTTGACAAAGTCCAATGGGGGGTATTGTGTCGAAAACAAAATAGTATATGTTTTACTACAACTTTAGTCAAAGTCTTAGAATGTTCCACACCCTGAGACAATGTCCAATGGGGGGGTATTGTGTCGAAAACCAAAAAGTATTTGTTAAGGTCTTAGAATGTTCCAAACCCTGAGACAAAGTCCAAGGGGGGGGGGTATTGTGTCGAAAACCAAATAGTATATGTTTTACCACAACTTTAGTCAAAGTCTTAGAATGTTCCACACCCTGAGACAATGTCCAATGGGGGGGTATTGTGTCGAAAACCAAAAAGTATTTGTTAAGGTCTTAGAATGTTCCACACCATGAGACAAAGTCCAATGGGGGGGTATTGTGTCGAAAACAAAATAGTATATGTTTTACCACAACTTTAGTCAAAGTCTTAGAATGTTCCACACCCTTTGACAAAGTCCAATGGGGGGGTATTGTGTCGAAAACAAAATAGTATATGTTTTACTACAACTTTAGTCAAAGTCTTAGAATGTTCCACACCCTGAGACAATGTCCAATGGGGGGGTATTGCGTCGAAAACCAAAAAGTATTTGTTAAGGTCTTAGAATGTTCCAAACCCTGTGACAAAGTCCAAGGGGGGGTATTGTGTCGAAAACCAAAAAGTATTTGTTAAGATCTTAGAATGTTCCAAACCCTGAGACAAAGTCCAAGGGGGGGGTATTGTGTCGAAAACAAAATAGTATATGTTTTACCACAACTTTAGTCAAAGTCTTAGAATGTTCCACACCCTTTGACAAAGTCCAATGGGGGGGTATTGTGTCGAAAACAAAATAGTATATGTTTTACCACAACTTTAGTCAAAGTCTTAGAATGTTCCACACCCTGAGACAATGTCCAATGGGGGGTATTGTGTCGAAAACCAAAAAGTATTTGTTAAGGTCTTAGAATGTTCCACACCCTGTGACAAAGTCCAAGGGGGGGTATTGTGTCGAAAACCAAAAAGTATTTGTTAAGATCTTAGAATGTTCCAAACCCTGAGACAAAGTCCAAGGGGGGGGTATTGTGTCGAAAACCAAAAAGTATTTGTTAAGATCTTAGAATGTTCCAAACCCTGTGACAAAGTCCAAGGGGGGGGTATTGTGTCGAAAACAAAATAGTATATGTTTGACCACAACTTTAGTCAAAGTCTTAGAATGTTCCACACCCTTTGACAAAGTCCAATGGGGGGTATTGTGTCGAAAACCAAATAGTATATGTTTTACCACAACTTTAGTCAAAGTCTTAGAATGTTCCACACCCTGAGACAATGTCCAATGGGGGGGTATTGTGTCGAAAACCAAAAAGTATTTGTTAAGGTCTTAGAATGTTCCAAACCCTGAGACAAAGTCCAAGGGGGGGGGGTATTGTGTCGAAAACAAAATAGTATATGTTTTACCACAACTTTAGTCAAAGTCTTAGAATGTTCCACACCCTGAGACAATGTCCAATGGGGGGGTATTGTGTCGAAAACCAAAAAGTATTTGTTAAGGTCTTAGAATGTTCCACACCATGAGACAAAGTCCAATGGGGGGTATTGTGTAGAAAACCAAAAAGTATATGTTTTACCACAACTTTAGTCAAAGTCTTAGAATGTTCCACACCCTGAGACAATGTCCAATGGGGGGGTATTGTGTCGAAAACAAAATAGTATATGTTTTACCACAACTTTAGTCAAAGTCTTAGAATGTTCCACACCCTTTGACAAAGTCCAATGGGGGGTATTGTGTCGAAAACAAAATAGTATATGTTTTACTACAACTTTAGTCAAAGTCTTAGAATGTTCCACACCCTGTGACAATGTCCAATGGGGGGGTATTGTGTCGAAAACCAAAAAGTATTTGTTAAGGTCTTAGAATGTTCCAAACCCTGTGACAAAGTCCAAGGGGGGG
Organism: Drosophila siamana; assembly: GCA_035047445.1. NCBI lineage: Eukaryota > Metazoa > Arthropoda > Insecta > Diptera > Drosophilidae > Drosophila > Drosophila siamana. Next base: position 9,737 of record JAWNPP010000035.1, read on the forward strand.
GTATTGTGTCGAAAACCAAAAAGTATTTGTTAAGATCTTAGAATGTTCCAAACCCTGAGACAAAGTCCAAGGGGGGGGTATTGTGTCGAAAACAAAATAGTATATGTTTTACCACAACTTTAGTCAAAGTCTTAGAATGTTCCCCACCCTTTGACAAAGTCCAATGGGGGGGTATTGTGTCGAAAACCAAAAAGTATTTGTTAAGGTCTGAGAATGTTTCACACCATGAGACAAAGTCCAATGGGTGGGTATTGTGTCGAAAACCAAAAAGTATTTGTTAAGGTCTTAGAATGTTCCAAACCCTGAGACAAAGTCCAATGGGGGGGTATTGTGTAGAAAACCAAAAAGTATATGTTTTACCACAACTTTAGTCAAAGTCTTAGAATGTTCCACACCCTGAGACGATGTCCAATGGGGGGGTATTGTGTCGAAAACCAAAAAGTATTTGTTAAGGTCTTAGAATGTTCCACACCATGAGACAAAGTCCAATGGGGGGGTATTGTGTCGAAAACCAAATAGTATATGTTTTACCACAACTTTATTCAAAGTCTTAGAATGTTCCACACCCTGAGACAAAGTCCAATGGGGGGGTATTGTGTCGAAAACCAAAAAGTATTTGTTAAGGTCTTAGAATGTTCCACACCATGAGACAAAGTCCAATGGGGGGTATTGTGTAGAAAACCAAAAAGTATATGTTTTACCACAACTTTAGTCAAAGTCTTAGAATGTTCCACACCCTGAGACAATGTCCAATGGGGGGGTATTGTGTCGAAAACAAAATAGTATATGTTTTACTACAACTTAAGTCAAAGTCTTAGAATGTTCCAAACCCTGAGACAAAGTCCAAGGGGGGGGTATTGTGTCGAAAACCAAAAAGTATTTGTTAAGGTCTTAGAATGTTCCAAACCCTGTGACAAAGTCCAAGGGGGGGGGTATTGTGTCGAAAACCAAAAAGTATTTGTTAAGGTCTTAGAATGTTCCAAACCCTGAGACAAAGTCCAAGGGGGGGGGGTATTGTGTCGAAAACAAAATAGTATATTTTTTACCACAACTTTAGTCAAAGTCTTAGAATGTTCCACACCCTGAGACAATGTCCAATGGGGGGGTATTGTGTCGAAAACCAAAAAGTATTTGTTAAGGTCTTAGAATGTTCCAAACCCTGAGACAAAGTCCAAGGGGGGGGGGGTATTGTGTCGAAAACAAAATAGTATATTTTTTACCACAACTTTAGTCAAAGTCTTAGAATGTTCCACACCCTGAGACAAAGTCCAAGGGGGGGGGGTATTGTGTCGAAAACCAAAAAGTATTTGTTAAGGTCTTAGAATGTTCCACACCCTGAGACAAAGTCCAATGGGGGGGTATTGTGTCGAAAACCAAAAAGTATTTGTTAAGGTCTTAGAATGTTCCAAACCCTGTGACAAAGTCCAAGGGGGGGGGTATTGTGTCGAAAACCAAAAAGTATTTGTTAAGGTCTTAGAATGTTCCAAACCCTGAGACAAAGTCCAAGGGGGGGGTATTGTGTCGAAAACAAAATAGTATATTTTTTACTACAACTTTAGTCAAAGTCTTAGAATGTTCCACACCCTGAGACAAAGTCCAATGGGGGGGTATTGTGTCGAAAACCAAAAAGTATTTGTTAAGGTCTTAGAATGTTCCACACCCTGAGACAAAGTCCAATGGGGGGGTATTGTGTCGAAAACCAAAAAGTATTTGTTAAGGTCTTAGAATGTTCCACACCATGAGACAAAGTCCAATGGGGGGGTATTGTGTCGAAAACCAAAATAGTATATGTTTTACCACAACTTTAGTCAAAGTCTTAGAATGTTCCCCACCCTTTGACAAAGTCCAATGGGGGGTATTGTGTCGAAAACCAAAAAGTATTTGTTAAGGTCTTAGAATGTTTCACACCCTGAAACAAAGTCCAATGGGTGGGTATTGTGTCGAAAACCAAAAAGTATTTGTTAAGGTCTTAGAATGTTCCAAACCCTGAGACAAAGTCCAAGGGGGGGTATTGTGTCGAAAACCAAAAAGTATATGTTTTACCACAACTTTAGTCAAAGTCTTAGAATGTTCCACACCCTGAGACAATGTCCAATGGGGGGGTATTGTGTCGAAAACCAAAAAGTATTTGTTAAGGTCTTAGAATGTTCCACACCCTGAGACAAAGTCCAATGGGGGGGTATTGTGTTGAAAACCAAATAGTATATGTTTTACCACAACTTTAGTCAAAGTCTTAGAATGTTCCACACCCTGAGACAAAGTCCAATGGGGGGGTATTGTGTAGAAAACCAAAAAGTATTTGTTAAGGTCTTAGAATGTTCCACACCATGAGACAAAGTCCAATGGGGGGGTATTGTGTAGAAAACCAAAAAGTATATGTTTTACCACAACTTTAGTCAAAGTCTTAGAATGTTCCACACCCTGAAACAAAGTCTAATGGGGGGTATTGTGTCGAAAACAAAATAGTATATGTTTTACTACAACTTTAGTCAAAGTCTTAGAATGTTCCAAACCCTGAGACAAAGTCCAAGGGGGGGTATTGTGTCGAAAACCAAAAAGTATTTGTTAAGGTCTTAGAATGTTCCAAACCCTGTGACAAAGTCCAAGGGGGGGGTATTGTGTCGAAAACCAAAAAGTATTTGTTAAGGTCTTAGAATGTTCCAAACCCTGAGACAAAGTCCAAGGGGGGGGGGTATTGTGTCGAAAACAAAATAGTATATTTTTTACCACAACTTTAGTCAAAGTCTTAGAATGTTCCACACCCTGAGACAATGTCCAATGGGGGGGTATTGTGTCGAAAACCAAAAAGTATTTGTTAAGGTCTTAGAATGTTCCAAACCCTGTGACAAAGTCCAAGGGGGGGGGGGTATTGTGTCGAAAACAAAATAGTATATTTTTTACCACAACTTTAGTCAAAGTCTTAGAATGTTCCACACCCTGAGACAATGTCCAAGGGGGGGGGGGGTATTGTGTCGAAAACCAAAAAGTATTTGTTAAGGTCATAGAATGTTCCACACCATGAGACAATGTCCAATGGGGGGTATTGTGTCGAAAACCAAAAAGTATTTGTTAAGGTCTTAGAATGTTCCAAACCCTGTGACAAAGTCCAAGGGGGGGGGGTATTGTGTCGAAAACCAAAAAGTATTTGTTAAGGTCTTAGAATGTTCCAAACCCTGAGACAAAGTCCAAGGGGGGGGGGTATTGTGTCGAAAACAAAATAGTATATTTTTTACCACAACTTTAGTCAAAGTCTTAGAATGTTCCACACCCTGAGACAATGTCCAAGGGGGGGGGGGTATTGTGTCGAAAACCAAAAAGTATTTGTTAAGGTCTTAGAATGTTCCAAACCCTGTGACAAAGTCCAAGGGGGGGGTATTGTGTCGAAAACAAAATAGTATATGTTTTACTACAACTTTAGTCAAAGTCTTAGAATGTTCCACACCCTGAGACAATGTCCAATGGGGGGGTATTGTGTCGAAAACCAAAAAGTATTTGTTAAGGTCTTAGAATGTTCCACTTCCTGGGACAAAGTCTAATGGGGGGGTATTGTGTCGAAAACCAAATAGTATATGTTTTACCACAACTTTAGTCAATGTCTTAGAATGTTCCACACCCTGAGACAATGTCCAATGGGGGGGTATTGTGTAGAAAACCAAAAAGTATATTTTTTACCACAACTTTAGTCAAAGTCTTAGAATGTTCCACACCCTTTGACAAAGTCCAATGGGGGGTATTGTGTCGAAAACAAAATAGTATATGTTTTACTACAACTTTAGTCAAAGTCTTAGAATGTTCCACACCCTGAGACAATGTCCAATGGGGGGTATTGTGTCGAAAACCAAAAAGTATATGTTAAGGTCTTAGAATGTTCCAAACCCTGTGACAAAGTCCAAGGGGGGGTATTGTGTCGAAAACCAAAAAGTATTTGTTAAGGTCTTAGAATGTTCCAAACCCTGTGACAAAGTCCAAGGGGGGGGGGTATTGTGTCGAAAACAAAATAGTATATGTTTTACCACAACTTTAGTCAAAGTCTTAGAATGTTCCACACCCTGAGACAATGTCCAATGGGGGGGTATTGTGTCGAAAACAAAATAGTATATGTTTTACTACAACTTTAGTCAAAGTCTTAGAATGTTCCACACCCTGAGACAATGTCCAATGGGGGGGTATTGTGTCGAAAACCAAAAAGTATTTGTTAAGGTCTTAGAATGTTCCAAACCCTGTGACAAAGTCCAAGGGGGGGGGTATTGTGTCGAAAACCAAAAAGTATTTGTTAAGGTCTTAGAATGTTCCACTTCCTGGGCCAAAGTCCAAGGGGGGGGTATTGTGTCGAAAACCAAATAGTATATGTTTTACCACAACTTTAGTCAAAGTCTTAGAATGTTCCACACCCTGAGACAATGTCCAATGGGGGGGTATTGTGTCGAAAACCAAAAAGTATTTGTTAAGGTCTTAGAATGTTCCACACCATGAGACAAAGTCCAATGGGGGGGTATTGTGTAGAAAACCAAAAAGTATTTGTTAAGGTCTTAGAATGTTCCAAACCCTGAGACAAAGTCCAAGGGGGGGGGTATTGTGTCGAAAACCAAAAAGTATTTGTTTAAAAAAGGTCTTAGAATGTTCCAAACCCTGTGACAAAGTCCAAGGGGGGGGTATTGTGTCGAAAACCAAAAAGTATTTGTTAAGGTCTTAGAATGTTCCAAACCCTGAGACAAAGTCCAAGGGGGGGGGGTATTGTGTCGAAAACAAAATAGTATATTTTTTACCACAACTTTAGTCAAAGTCTTAGAATGTTCCACACCCTGAGACAATGTCCAATGGGGGGGTATTGTGTCGAAAACCAAAAAGTATTTGTTAAGGTCTTAGAATGTTCCAAACCCTGTGACAAAGTCCAAGGGGGGGGGGGGTATTGTGTCGAAAACAAAATAGTATATTTTTTACCACAACTTTAGTCAAAGTCTTAGAATGTTCCACACCCTGAGACAATGTCCAAGGGGGGGGGGTATTGTGTCGAAAACCAAAAAGTATTTGTTAAGGTCTTAGAATGTTCCACACCATGAGACAATGTCCAATGGGGGGGTATTGTGTCGAAAACCAAAAAGTATTTGTTAAGGTCTTAGAATGTTCCAAACCCTGTGACAAAGTCCAAGGGGGGGGTATTGTGTCGAAAACCAAAAAGTATTTGTTAAGGTCTTAGAATGTTCCAAACCCTGAGACAAAGTCCAAGGGGGGGGGTATTGTGTCGAAAACAAAATAGTATATTTTTTACCACAACTTTAGTCAAAGTCTTAGAATGTTCCACACCCTGAGACAATGTCCAATGGGGGGGTATTGTGTCGAAAACCAAAAAGTATTTGTTAAGGTCTTAGAATGTTCCAAACCCTGTGACAAAGTCCAAGGGGGGGGGTATTGTGTCGAAAACAAAATAGTATATGTTTTACTAAAACTTTAGTCAAAGTCTTAGAATGTTCCACACCCTGAGACAATGTCCAATGGGGGGGTATTGTGTCGAAAACCAAAAAGTATTTGTTAAGGTCTTAGAATGTTCCACTTCCTGGGACAAAGTCTAATGGGGGGGGTATTGTGTCGAAAACCAAATAGTATATGTTTTACCACAACTTTAGTCAATGTCTTAGAATGTTCCACACCCTGAGACAATGTCCAATGGGGGGGTATTGTGTAGAAAACCAAAAAGTATATTTTTTACCACAACTTTAGTCAAAGTCTTAGAATGTTCCACACCCTTTGACAAAGTCCAATGGGGGGTATTGTGTCGAAAACAAAATAGTATATGTTTTACTACAACTTTAGTCAAAGTCTTAGAATGTTCCACACCCTGAGACAATGTCCAATGGGGGGGTATTGTGTCGAAAACCAAAAAGTATATGTTAAGGTCTTAGAATGTTCCAAACCCTGTGACAAAGTCCAAGGGGGGGGTATTGTGTCGAAAACCAAAAAGTATTTGTTAAGGTCTTAGAATGTTCCAAACCCTGTGACAAAGTCCAAGGGGGGGGGTATTGTGTCGAAAACAAAATAGTATATGTTTTACCACAACTTTAGTCAAAGTCTTACAATGTTCCACACCCTTTGACAAAGTCCAATGGGGGGGTATTGTGTCGAAAACAAAATAGTATATGTTTTACTACAACTTTAGTCAAAGTCTTAGAATGTTCCACACCCTGAGACAATGTCCAATGGGGTGGTATTGTGTCGAAAACCAAAAAGTATTTGTTAAGGTCTTAGAATGTTCCACACCATGAGACAATGTCCAATGGGGGGGTATTGTGTCGAAAACCAAAAAGTATTTGTTAAGGTCTTAGAATGTTCCACACCCTGAGACAAAGTCCAAGGGGGGGGTATTGTGTCGAAAACCAAAAAGTATTTGTTAAGGTCTTAGAATGTTCCACACCATGAGACAAAGTCCAATGGGGGGTATTGTGTCGAAAACAAAATAGTATATGTTTTACTACAACTTTAGTCAAAGTCTTAGAATGTTCCACACCCTGAGACAATGTCCAATGGGGGGGTATTGTGTCGAAAACCAAAAAGTATTTGTTAAGGTCTTAGAATGTTCCAAACCCTGTGACAAAGTCCAAGGGGGGGGGTATTGTGTCGAAAACCAAAAAGTATTTGTTAAGGTCTTAGAATGTTCCAAACCCTGTGACAAAGTCCAAGGGGGGGTATTGTGCGAAAACCAAAAAGTATTTGTTTACCAAAGGTCTTAGAATGTTCCAAACCCTGAGACAAAGTCCAAGGGGGGGGGGTATTGTGTCGAAAACAAAATAGTATATGTTTTACCACAACTTTAGTCAAAGTCTTAGAATGTTCCACACCCTTTGACAAAGTCCAATGGGGGGTATTGTGTCGAAAACAAAATAGTATATGTTTTACCACAACTTTAGTCAAAGTCTTAGAATGTTCCACACCCTGAGACAATGTCCAATGGGGGGGTATTGTGTCGAAAACCAAAAAGTATTTGTTAAGGTCTTAGAATGTTCCACACCCTGAGACAAAGTCCAAGGGGGGGGTATTGTGTCGAAAACCAAAAAGTATATGTTTTACCACAACTTTAGTCAAAGTCTTAGAATGTTCCACACCCTGAGACAAAGTCCAATGGGGGGGTATTGTGTCGAAAACCAAAAAGTATTTGTTAAGGTCTTAGAATGTTCCAAACCCTGAGACAAAGTCCAAGGGGGGGGTATTGTGTCGAAAACCAAAAAGTATTTGTTAAGGTCTTAGAATGTTCCAAACCCTGAGACAAAGTCCAAGGGGGGGGTATTGTGTCGAAAACAAAAAAGTATATGTTTTACCACAACTTTAGTCAAAGTCTTAGAATGTTCCACACCCTTTGACAAAGTCCAAGGGGGGGTATTGTGTAGAAAACAAAAAAGTATATGTTTTACCACAACTTTAGTCAAAGTCTTAGAATGTTCCACACCCTGTGACAAAGTCCAATGGGGGGGTATTGTGTCGAAAACCAAAAAGTATTTGTTAAGGTCTTAGAATGTTCCAAACCCTGTGACAAAGTCCAAGGGGGGGGTATTGTGTCGAAAACCAAAAAGTATATGTTTTACCACAACTTTAGTCAAAGTCTTAGAATGTTCCACACCCTGAGACAATGTCCAATGGGGGGGTATTGTGTCGAAAACCAAAAAGTATTTGTTAAGGTCTTAGAATGTTCCAAACCCTGTGACAAAGTCCAAGGGGGGGGGTATTGTGTCGAAAACCAAAAAGTATTTGTTAAGGTCTTAGAATGTTCCAAACCCTGAGACAAAGTCCAAGGGGGGGGGTATTGTGTCGAAAACAAAAAAGTATATGTTTAACCACAACTTTAGTCAAAGTCTTAGAATGTTCCACACCCTGAGACAAAGTCCAAGGGGGGGGTATTGTGTAGAAAACCAAAAAGTATATGTTTTACCACAAATTTAGTCAAAGTCTTAGAATGTTCCAAACCCTGTGACAAAGTCCAAGGGGGGGGGGTATTGTGTCGAAAACCAAAAAGTATTTGTTAAGGTCTTAGAATGTTCCAAACCCTGAGACAAAGTCCAAGGGGGGGGTATTGTGTCGAAAACAAAATAGTATATGTTTTACCAACACTTTAGTCAAAGTCTTAGAATGTTCCACACTCTTTGACAAAGTCCAAGGGGGGGGGTATTGTGTCGAAAACAAAATAGTATATGTTTTACCACAACTTTAGTCAAAGTCTTAGAATGTTCCACACCCTTTGACAAAGTCCAATGGGGGGGTATTGTGTCGAAAACAAAATAGTATATGTTTTACTACAACTTTAGTCAAAGTCTTAGAATGTTCCACACCCTGAGACAATGTCCAATGGGGGGTATTGCGTCGAAAACCAAAAAGTATTTGTTAAGGTCTTAGAATGTTCCAAACCCTGTGACAAAGTCCAAGGGGGGGGTATTGTGTCGAAAACCAAAAAGTATTTGTTAAGATCTTAGAATGTTCAAAACCCTGAGACAAAGTCCAAGGGGGGGGTATTGTGTCGAAAACAAAATAGTATATGTTTTACCACAACTTTAGTCAAAGTCTTAGAATGTTCCACACCCTTTGACAAAGTCCAATGGGGGGGTATTGTGTCGAAAACAAAATAGTATATGTTTTACTACAACTTTAGTCAAAGTCTTAGAATGTTCCACACCCTGAGACAATGTCCAATGGGGGGGTATTGTGTCGAAAACCAAAAAGTATTTGTTAAGGTCTTAGAATGTTCCAAACCCTGAGACAAAGTCCAAGGGGGGGGTATTGTGTCGAAAACAAAATAGTATATTTTTTACCACAACTTTAGTCAAAGTCTTAGAATGTTCCACACCCTGAGACAATGTCCAATGGGGGGGTATTGTGTCGAAAACCAAAAAGTATTTGTTAAGGTCTTAGAATGTTCCAAACCCTGAGACAAAGTCCAAGGGGGGGGTATTGTGTCGAAAACAAAATAGTATATTTTTTACCACAACTTTAGTCAAAGTCTTAGAATGTTCCACACCCTTTGACAAAGTCCAATGGGGGGGTATTGTGTCGAAAACAAAATAGTATATGTTTTACTACAACTTTAGTCAAAGTCTTAGAATGTTCCACACCCTGAGACAATGTCCAATGGGGGGGTATTGTGTCGAAAACCAAAAAGTATTTGTTAAGGTCTTAGAATGTTCCAAACCCTGAGACAAAGTCCAAGGGGGGGGTATTGTGTAGAAAACCAAAAAGTATATGTTTTACCACAACTTTAGTCAAAGTCTTAGAATGTTCCAAACCCTGTGACAAAGTCCAAGGGGGGGGTATTGTGTCGAAAACCAAAAAGTATTTGTTAAGGTCTTAGAATGTTCCAAACCCTGTGACAAAGTCCAAGGGGGGGTATTGTGAAAACCAAAAAGTATTTGTTAAGGTCTTAGAATGTTCCAAACCCTGAGACAAAGTCCAAGGGGGGGGGTATTGTGTCGAAAACAAAATAGTATATGTTTTACCACAACTTTAGTCAAAGTCTTAGAATGTTCCACACCCTTTGACAAAGTCCAATGGGGGGGTATTGTGTCGAAAACAAAATAGTATATGTTTTACCACAACTTTAGTCAAAGTCTTAGAATGTTCCACACCCTGAGACAAAGTCCAATGGGGGGGTATTGTGTCGAAAACCAAAAAGTATTTGTTAAGGTCTTAGAATGTTCCAAACCATGAGACAAAGTCCAAGGGGGGGGTATTGTGTCGAAAACCAAAAAGTATATGTTTTACCACAACTTTAGTCAAAGTCTTAGAATGTTCCACACCCTGAGACAATGTCCAATGGGGGGGTATTGTGTCGAAAACCAAAAAGTATTTGTTAAGGTCTTAGAATGTTCCAAACCCTGTGACAAAGTCCAAGGGGGGGTATTGTGTCGAAAACCAAAAAGTATTTGTTAAGGTCTTAGAATGTTCCAAACCCTGAGACAAAGTCCAAGGGGGGGGGTATTGTGTCGAAAACAAAATAGTATATGTTTTACCACAACTTTAGTCAAAGTCTTAGAATGTTCCACACCCTTTGACAAAGTCCAATGGGGGGGTATTGTGTCGAAAACAAAATAGTATATGTTTTACCACAACTTTAGTCAAAGTCTTAGAATGTTCCACACCCTGAGACAATGTCCAATGGGGGGGTATTGTGTCGAAAACCAAAAAGTATTTGTTAAGGTCTTAGAATGTTCCAAACCCTGTGACAAAGTCCAAGGGGGGGGGTATTGTGTAGAAAACCAAAAAGTATATGTTTTACCACAACTTTAGTCAAAGTCTTAGAATGTTCCACACCCTGAGACAATGTCCAATGGGGGGTATTGTGTCGAAAACCAAAAAGTATTTGTTAAGGTCTTAGAATGTTCCAAACCCTGAGACAAAGTCCAAGGGGGGGGATATTGTGTCGAAAACCAAAAAGTATTTGTTAAGGTCTTAGAATGTTCCAAACCCTGAGACAAAGTCCAAGGGGGGGGGGTATTGTGTAGAAAACCAAAAAGTATATGTTTTACCACAAATTTAGTCAAAGTCTTAGAATGTTCCACACCCTTTGACAAAGTCCAAGGGGGGGGTATTGTGTAGAAAACCAAAAAGTATATGTTTTACCACAACTTTAGTCAAAGTCTTAGAATGTTCCACACCCTGAGACAATGTCCAATGGGGGGTATTGTGTCGAAAACCAAAAAGTATTTGTTAAGGTCTTAGAATGTTCCACACCATGAGACAAAGTCCAAGGGGGGGGGTATTGTGAAAACCAAAAAGTATATGTTTTACCACAACTTTAGTCAAAGTCTTAGAATGTTCCACACCCTGAGACAATGTCCAATGGGGGGGTATTGTGTCGAAAACCAGAAAGTATTTGTTAAGGTCTTAGAATGTTCCAAACCCTGTGACAAAGTCCAAGGGGGGGTATTGTGAAAACCAAAAAGTATTTGTTAAGGTCTTAGAATGTTCCAAACCCTGAGACAAAGCCCAAGGGGGGGGGGTATTGTGTCGAAAACAAAATAGTATATGTTTAACCACAACTTTAGTCAAAGTCTTAGAATGTTCCACACCCTTTGACAAAGTCCAAGGGGGGGGTATTGTGTAGAAAACCAAAAAGTATATGTTTTACCACAAATTTAGTCAAAGTCTTAGAATGTTCCAAACCCTGTGACAAAGTCCAAGGGGGGGGGTATTGTGTCGAAAACCAAAAAGTATTTGTTAAGGTCTTAGAATGTTCCAAACCCTGAGACAAAGTCCAAGGGGGGGGGTATTGTGTCGAAAACAAAATAGTATATGTTTTACCAACACTTTAGTCAAAGTCTTAGAATGTTCCACACTCTTTGACAAAGTCCAAGGGGGGGGGGTATTGTGTCGAAAACAAAATAGTATATGTTTTACCACAACTTTAGTCAAAGTCTTAGAATGTTCCACACCCTTTGACAAAGTCCAATGGGGGGGTATTGTGTCGAAAACAAAATAGTATATGTTTTACTACAACTTTAGTCAAAGTCTTAGAATGTTCCACACCCTGAGACAATGTCCAATGGGGGGGTATTGTGTCGAAAACCAAAAAGTATTTGTTAAGGTCTTAGAATGTTCCAAACCCTGTGACAAAGTCCAAGGGGGGGTATTGTGTCGAAAACAAAATAGTATATGTTTTACCACAACTTTAGTCAAAGTCTTAGAATGTTCCACACCCTTTGACAAAGTCCAATGGGGGGTATTGTGTCGAAAACAAAATAGTATATGTTTTACTACAACTTTAGTCAAAGTCTTAGAATGTTCCACACCCTGAGACAATGTCCAATGGGGGGGTATTGTGTCGAAAACCAAAAAGTATTTGTTAAGGTCTTAGAATGTTCCAAACCCTGAGACAAAGTCCAAGGGGGGGGTATTGTGTCGAAAACAAAATAGTATATTTTTTACCACAACTTTAGTCAAAGTCTTAGAATGTTCCACACCCTGAGACAATGTCCAATGGGGGGGTATTGTGTCGAAAACCAAAAAGTATTTGTTAAGGTCTTAGAATGTTCCAAACCCTGAGACAAAGTCCAAGGGGGGGGTATTGTGTCGAAAACAAAATAGTATATTTTTTACCACAACTTTAGTCAAAGTCTTAGAATGTTCCACACCCTTTGACAAAGTCCAATGGGGGGGTATTGTGTCGAAAACAAAATAGTATATGTTTTACTACAACTTTAGTCAAAGTCTTAGAATGTTCCACACCCTGAGACAATGTCCAATGGGGGGGTATTGTGTCGAAAACCAAAAAGTATTTGTTAAGGTCTTAGAATGTTCCAAACCCTGAGACAAAGTCCAAGGGGGGGGTATTGTGTAGAAAACCAAAAAGTATATGTTTTACCACAACTTTAGTCAAAGTCTTAGAATGTTCCAAACCCTGTGACAAAGTCCAAGGGGGGGGGTATTGTGTCGAAAACCAAAAAGTATTTGTTAAGGTCTTAGAATGTTCCAAACCCTGTGACAAAGTCCAAGGGGGGGGTATTGTGTCGAAAACCAAAAAGTATTTGTTAAGGTCTTAGAATGTTCCAAACCCTGAGACAAAGCCCAAGGGGGGGGGGTATTGTGTCGAAAACAAAATAGTATATGTTTAACCACAACTTTAGTCAAAGTCTTAGAATGTTCCACACCCTTTGACAAAGTCCAATGGGGGGTATTGTGTCGAAAACAAAATAGTATATGTTTTACCACAACTTTAGTCAAAGTCTTAGAATGTTCCACACCCTGAGACAATGTCCAATGGGGGGTATTGTGTCGAAAACCAAAAAGTATTTGTTAAGGTCTTAGAATGTTCCACACCATGAGACAAAGTCCAAGGGGGGGGTATTGTGAAAACCAAAAAGTATATGTTTTACCACAACTTTAGTCAAAGTCTTAGAATGTTCCACACCCTGAGACAATGTCCAATGGGGGGGTATTGTGTCGAAAACCAGAAAGTATTTGTTAAGGTCTTAGAATGTTCCAAACCCTGTGACAAAGTCCAAGGGGGGGGTATTGTGAAAACCAAAAAGTATTTGTTAAGGTCTTAGAATGTTCCAAACCCTGAGACAAAGTCCAAGGGGGGGGTATTGTGTCGAAAACAAAATAGTATATGTTTTACCACAACTTTAGTCAAAGTCTTAGAATGTTCCACACCCTTTGACAAAGTCCAATGGGGTGGTATTGTGTCGAAAACAAAATAGTATATGTTTTACTACAACTTTAGTCAAAGTCTTAGAATGTTCCACACCCTGAGACAATGTCCAATGGGGGGGTATTGTGTCGAAAACCAAAAAGTATTTGTTAAGGTCTTAGAATGTTCCAAACCCTTTGACAAAGTCCAAGGGGGGGGGGTATTGTGTAGAAAACCAAAAAGTATATGTTTTACCACAACTTTAGTCAAAGTCTTAGAATGTTCCACACCCTGAGACAATGTCCAATGGGGGGGTATTGTGTCGAAAACCAAAAAGTATTTGTTAAGGTCTTAGAATGTTCCAAACCCTGTGACAAAGTCCAAGGGGGGGATATTGTGTCGAAAACCAAAAAGTATTTGTTAAGGTCTTAGAATGTTCCAAACCCTGAGACAAAGTCCAAGGGGGGGGTATTGTGTAGAAAACCAAAAAGTATATGTTTTACCACAACTTTAGTCAAAGTCTTAGAATGTTCCACACCCTTTGACAAAGTCCAAGGGGGGGGTATTGTGTAGAAAACCAAAAAGTATATGTTTTACCACAACTTTAGTCAAAGTCTTAGAATGTTCCACACCCTGAGACAATGTCCAATGGGGGGGTATTGTGTCGAAAACCAAAAAGTATTTGTTAAGGTCTTAGAATGTTCCACACCATGAGACAAAGTCCAAGGGGGGGGTATTGTGAAAACCAAAAAGTATATGTTTTACCACAACTTTAGTCAAAGTCTTAGAATGTTCCACACCCTGAGACAATGTCCAATGGGGGGGTATTGTGTCGAAAACCAGAAAGTATTTGTTAAGGTCTTAGAATGTTCCAAACCCTGTGACAAAGTCCAAGGGGGGGTATTGTGAAAACCAAAAAGTATTTGTTAAGGTCTTAGAATGTTCCAAACCCTGAGACAAAGTCCAAGGGGGGGGGTATTGTGTCGAAAACAAAATAGTATATGTTTAACCACAACTTTAGTCAAAGTCTTAGAATGTTCCACACCCTTTGACAAAGTCCAAGGGGGGGTATTGTGTAGAAAACCAAAAAGTATATGTTTTACCACAAATTTAGTCAAAGTCTTAGAATGTTCCAAACCCTGTGACAAAGTCCAAGGGGGGGGGGTATTGTGTCGAAAACCAAAAAGTATTTGTTAAGGTCTTAGAATGTTCCAAACCCTGAGACAAAGTCCAAGGGGGGGGGTATTGTGTCGAAAACAAAATAGTATATGTTTTACCAACACTTTAGTCAAAGTCTTAGAATGTTCCACACCCTTTGACAAAGTCCAAGGGGGGGGGTATTGTGTCGAAAACAAAATAGTATATGTTTTACCACAACTTTAGTCAAAGTCTTAGAATGTTCCACACCCTTTGACAAAGTCCAATGGGGGGGTATTGTGTCGAAAACAAAATAGTATATGTTTTACTACAACTTTAGTCAAAGTCTTAGAATGTTCCACACCCTGAGACAATGTCCAATGGGGGGGTATTGTGTCGAAAACCAAAAAGTATTTGTTAAGGTCTTAGAATGTTCCAAACCCTGTGACAAAGTCCAAGGGGGGGTATTGTGTCGAAAACCAAAAAGTATTTGTTAAGATCTTAGAATGTTCAAAACCCTGAGACAAAGTCCAAGGGGGGGTATTGTGTCGAAAACAAAATAGTATATGTTTTACCACAACTTTAGTCAAAGTCTTAGAATGTTCCACACCCTTTGACAAAGTCCAATGGGGGGTATTGTGTCGAAAACAAAATAGTATATGTTTTACTACAACTTTAGTCAAAGTCTTAGAATGTTCCACACCCTGAGACAATGTCCAATGGGGGGGTATTGTGTCGAAAACCAAAAAGTATTTGTTAAGGTCTTAGAATGTTCCAAACCCTGAGACAAAGTCCAAGGGGGGGGTATTGTGTCGAAAACAAAATAGTATATTTTTTACCACAACTTTAGTCAAAGTCTTAGAATGTTCCACACCCTGAGACAATGTCCAATGGGGGGGTATTGTGTCGAAAACCAAAAAGTATTTGTTAAGGTCTTAGAATGTTCCAAACCCTGAGACAAAGTCCAAGGGGGGGGTATTGTGTCGAAAACAAAATAGTATATTTTTTACCACAACTTTAGTCAAAGTCTTAGAATGTTCCACACCCTTTGACAAAGTCCAATGGGGGGGTATTGTGTCGAAAACAAAATAGTATATGTTTTACTACAACTTTAGTCAAAGTCTTAGAATGTTCCACACCCTGAGACAATGTCCAATGGGGGGGTATTGTGTCGAAAACCAAAAAGTATTTGTTAAGGTCTTAGAATGTTCCAAACCCTGAGACAAAGTCCAAGGGGGGGGGTATTGTGTAGAAAACCAAAAAGTATATGTTTTACCACAACTTTAGTCAAAGTCTTAGAATGTTCCAAACCCTGTGACAAAGTCCAAGGGGGGGTATTGTGTCGAAAACCAAAAAGTATTTGTTAAGGTCTTAGAATGTTCCAAACCCTGAGACAAAGTCCAAGGGGGGGGGTATTGTGTCGAAAACAAAATAGTATATGTTTAACCACAACTTTAGTCAAAGTCTTAGAATGTTCCACACCCTTTGACAAAGTCCAATGGGGGGGTATTGTGTCGAAAACAAAATAGTATATGTTTTACCACAACTTTAGTCAAAGTCTTAGAATGTTCCACACCATGAGACAAAGTCCAAGGGGGGGGTATTGTGTCGAAAACCAAAAAGTATATGTTTTACCACAACTTTAGTCAAAGTCTTAGAATGTTCCACACCCTGAGACAATGTCCAATGGGGGGGTATTGTGTCGAAAACCAGAAAGTATTTGTTAAGGTCTTAGAATGTTCCAAACCCTGTGACAAAGTCCAAGGGGGGGGTATTGTGAAAACCAAAAAGTATTTGTTAAGGTCTTAGAATGTTCCAAACCCTGAGACAAAGTCCAAGGGGGGGGGTATTGTGTCGAAAACAAAATAGTATATGTTTTACCACAACTTTAGTCAAAGTCTTAGAATGTTCCACACCCTTTGACAAAGTCCAATGGGGTGGTATTGTGTCGAAAACAAAATAGTATATGTTTTACTACAACTTTAGTCAAAGTCTTAGAATGTTCCACACCCTGAGACAATGTCCAATGGGGGGGTATTGTGTCGAAAACCAAAAAGTATTTGTTAAGGTCTTAGAATGTTCCAAACCCTTTGACAAAGTCCAAGGGGGGGGGTATTGTGTAGAAAACCAAAAAGTATATGTTTTACCACAACTTTAGTCAAAGTCTTAGAATGTTCCACACCCTGAGACAATGTCCAATGGGGGGGTATTGTGTCGAAAACCAAAAAGTATTTGTTAAGGTCTTAGAATGTTCCAAACCCTGTGACAAAGTCCAAGGGGGGGATATTGTGAAATCCAAAAAGTATTTGTTAAGGTCTTAGAATGTTCCAAACCCTGAGACAAAGTCCAAGGGGGGGGGGGGGTATTGTGTCGAAAACAAAATAGTATATGTTTAACCACAACTTTAGTCAAAGTCTTAGAATGTTCCACACCCTTTGACAAAGTCCAATGGGGGGTATTGTGTCGAAAACAAAATAGTATATGTTTTACCACAACTTTAGTCAAAGTCTTAGAATGTTCCACACCCTGAGACAATGTCCAATGGGGGGGTATTGTGTCGAAAACCAAAAAGTATTTGTTAAGGTCTTAGAATGTTCCACACCATGAGACAAAGTCCAAGGGGGGGGGGTATTGTGTCGAAAACCAAAAAGTATTTGTTAAGGTCTTAGAATGTTCCAAACCCTGAGACAAAGTCCAAGGGGGGGGTATTGTGTCGAAAACCAAAAAGTATTTGTTAAGGTCTTAGAATGTTCCAAACCCTGTGACAAAGTCCAAGGGGGGGGTATTGTGTCGAAAACCAAAAAGTATTTGTTAAGGTCTTAGAATGTTCCAAACCCTGAGACAAAGTCCAAGGGGGGGGGTATTGTGTCGAAAACCAAAAAGTATTTGTTAAGGTCTTAGAATGTTCCAAACCCTGAGACAAAGTCCAAGGGGGGGTATTGTGTAGAAAACCAAAAAGTATATGTTTTACCAAAAATTTAGTGAAAGTCTTAGAATGTTCCACACCCTTTGACAAAGTCCAAGGGGGGGGTATTGTGTAGAAAACCAAAAAGTATATGTTTTACCACAACTTTAGTCAAAGTCTTAGAATGTTCCACACCCTGAGACAATGTCCAATGGGGGGGTATTGTGTCGAAAACCAAAAAGTATTTGTTAAGGTCTTAGAATGTTCCAAACCCTGTGACAAAGTCCAAGGGGGGGGTATTGTGAAAACCAAAAAGTATTTGTTAAGGTCTTAGAATGTTCCAAACCCTGAGACAAAGTCCAAGGGGGGGTATTGTGTAGAAAACTAAAAAGTATATGTTTTACCACAAATTTAGTCAAAGTCTTAGAATGTTCCACACCCTGAGACAAAGTCCAAGGGGGGGGTATTGTGTCGAAAACAAAATAGTATATGTTTTACCACAACTTTAGTCAAAGTCTTAGAATGTTCCACACCCTGAGACAATGTCCAATGGGGGGGTATTGTGTCGAAAACCAAAAAGTATTTGTTAAGGTCTTAGAATGTTCCAAACCCTGTGACAAAGTCCAAGGGGGGGGGTATTGTGAAAACCAAAAAGTATTTGTTTACACAAAAGGTCTTAGAATGTTCCAAACCCTGAGACAAAGTCCAAGGGGGGGGGTATTGTGTCGAAAACAAAATAGTATATGTTTTACCACAACTTTAGTCAAAGTCTTAGAATGTTCCACACCCTTTGACAAAGTCCAAGGGGGGGTATTGTGTAGAAAACCAAAAAGTATTTGTTAAGGTCTTAGAATGTTCCAAACCCTGAGACAAAGTCCAAGGGGGGGGTATTGTGTCGAAAACCAAAAAGTATTTGTTAAGGTCTTAGAATGTTCCAAACCCTGAGACAAAGTCCAAGGGGGGGGGTATTGTGTAGAAAACCAAAAAGTATATGTTTTACCACAACTTTAGTCAAAGTCTTAGAATGTTCCACACCCTGAGACAATGTCCAATGGGGGGGTATTGTGTCGAAAACCAAAAAGTATTTGTTAAGGTCTTAGAATGTTCCAAACCCTGTGACAAAGTCCAAGGGGGGGGGTATTGTGAAAACCAAAAAGTATTTGTTAAGGTCTTAGAATGTTCCAAACCCTGAGACAAAGTCCAAGGGGGGGGGTATTGTGTCGAAAACCAAAAAGTATTTGTTAAGGTCTTAGAATGTTCCAAACCCTGAGACAAAGTCCAAGGGGGGGTATTGTGTAGAAAACCAAAAAGTATATGTTTTACCACAAATTTAGTCAAAGTCTTAGAATGTTCCACACCCTTTGACAAAGTCCAAGGGGGGGGTATTGTGTAGAAAACCAAAAAGTATATGTTTTACCACAACTTTAGTCAAAGTCTTAGAATGTTCCACACCCTGAGACAATGTCCAATGGGGGGGTATTGTGTCGAAAACCAAAAAGTATTTGTTAAGGTCTTAGAATGTTCCAAACCCTGAGACAAAGTCCAAGGGGGGGGTATTGTGTAGAAAACCAAAAAGTATATGTTTTACCACAACTTTAGTCAAAGTCTTAGAATGTTCCACACCCTTTGACAAAGTCCAAGGGGGGGGTATTGTGTAGAAAACCAAAAAGTATATGTTTTACCACAACTTTAGTCAAAGTCTTAGAATGTTCCACACCCTGAGACAATGTCCAATGGGGGGGTATTGTGTCGAAAACCAAAAAGTATTTGTTAAGGTCTTAGAATGTTCCACACCCTGTGACAAAGTCCAAGGGGGGGTATTGTGTAGAAAACCAAAAAGTATATGTTTTACCACAACTTTAGTCAAAGTCTTAGAATGTTCCACACCCTGAGACAAAGTCCAATGGGGGGGTATTGTGTCGAAAACCAAAAAGTATTTGTTAAGGTCTTAGAATGTTCCAAACCCTGAGACAAAGTCCAAGGGGGGGGTATTGTGTAGAAAACCAAAAAGTATATGTTTTACCACAAATTTAGTCAAAGTCTTAGAATGTTCCACACCCTGAGACAAAGTCCAAGGGGGGGGGGTATTGTGTCGAAAACAAAATAGTATATGTTTTACCACAACTTTAGTCAAAGTCTTAGAATGTTCCACACCCTGAGACAATGTCCAATGGGGGGGTATTGTGTCGAAAACCAAAAAGTATTTGTTAAGGTCTTAGAATGTTCCAAACTCTGTGACAAAGTCCAAGGGGGGGGTATTGTGAAAACCAAAAAGTATTTGTTAAGGTCTTAGAATGTTCCAAACCCTGAGACAAAGTCCAAGGGGGGGGTATTGTGTCGAAAACAAAATAGTATATGTTTTACCACAACTTTAGTCAAAGTCTTAGAATGTTCCACACCCTTTGACAAAGTCCAAGGGGGGGGGTATTGTGTAGAAAACCAAAAAGTATATGTTTTACCACAACTTTAGTCAAAGTCTTAGAATGTTCCACACCCTGAGACAAAGTCCAAGGGGGGGGGTATTGTGTCGAAAACCAAAATAGTATATGTTTTACCACAACTTTAGTCAAAGTCTTAGAATGTTCCACACCCTGAGACAATGTCCAATGGGGGGGTATTGTGTCGAAAACCAAAAAGTATTTGTTAAGGTCTTAAAATGTTCCAAACCCTGAGACAAAGTCCAAGGGGGGGGTATTGTGTCGAAAACCAAAAAGTATTTGTTATGGTCTTAGAATGTTCCAAACCCTGAGACAAAGTCCAAGGGGGGGGGGTATTGTGTAGAAAACCAAAAAGTATATGTTTTACCACAACTTTAGTCAAAGTCTTAGAATGTTCCACACCCTGAGACAATGTCCAATGGGGGGGTATTGTGTCGAAAACCAAAAAGTATTTGTTAAGGTCTTAGAATGTTCCAAACCCTGTGACAAAGTCCAAGGGGGGGGTATTGTGGAAAACCAAAAAGTATTTGTTAAGGTCTTAGAATGTTCCAAACCCTGAGACAAAGTCCAAGGGGGGGGTATTGTGTCGAAAACCAAAAAGTATTTGTTAAGGTCTTAGAATGTTCCAAACCCTGAGACAAAGTCCAAGGGGGGGGTATTGTGTAGAAAACCAAAAAGTATATGTTTTACCACAAATTTAGTCAAAGTCTTAGAATGTTCCACACCCTTTGACAAAGTCCAAGGGGGGGGTATTGTGTAGAAAACCAAAAAGTATATGTTTTACCACAACTTTAGTCAAAGTCTTAGAATGTTCCACACCCTGAGACAATGTCCAATGGGGGGGTATTGTGTCGAAAACCAAAAAGTATTTGTTAAGGTCTTAGAATGTTCCAAACCCTGAGACAAAGTCCAAGGGGGGGGTATTGTGTAGAAAACCAAAAAGTATATGTTTTACCACAACTTTAGTCAAAGTCTTAGAATGTTCCACACCCTGAGACAATGTCCAATGGGGGGGTATTGTGTCGAAAACCAAAAAGTATTTGTTAAGGTCTTAGAATGTTCCAAACCCTGAGACAAAGTCCAAGGGGGGGGGGTATTGTGTCGAAAACCAAAAAGTATTTGTTAAGGTCTTAGAATGTTCCAAACCCTGAGACAAAGTCCAAGGGGGGGGGGTATTGTGTCGAAAACCAAAAAGTATTTGTTAAGGTCTTAGAATGTTCCAAACCCTGTGACAAAGTCCAAGGGGGGGGTATTGTGAAAACCAAAAAGTATTTGTTAAGGTCTTAGAATGTTCCAAACCCTGTGACAAAGTCCAAGGGGGGGGTATTGTGAAAACTAAAAAGTATTTGTTAAGGTCTTAGAATGTTCCAAACCCTGAGACAAAGTCCAAGGGGGGGGTATTGTGTCGAAAACCAAAAAGTATTTGTTAAGGTCTTAGAATGTTCCAAACCCTGAGACAAAGTCCAAGGGGGGGGGTATTGTGTAGAAAACCAAAAAGTATATGTTTTACCACAAATTTAGTCAAAGTCTTAGAATGTTCCACACCCTTTGACAAAGTCCAAGGGGGGGGTATTGTGTAGAAAACCAAAAAGTATATGTTTTACCACAACTTTAAACAAAGTCTTAGAATGTTCCACACCCTGAGACAATGTCCAATGGGGGGGTATTGTGTCGAAAACCAAAAAGTATTTGTTAAGGTCTTAGAATGTTCCAAACCCTGAGACAAAGTCCAAGGGGGGGGTATTGTGTAGAAAACCAAAAAGTATATGTTTTACCACAACTTTAGTCAAAGTCTTAGAATGTTCCACACCCTGAGACAATGTCCAATGGGGGGGTATTGTGTCGAAAACCAAAAAGTATTTGTTAAGGTCTTAGAATGTTCCAAACCCTGAGACAAAGTCCAAGGGGGGGGGGGTATTGTGTCGAAAACCAAAAAGTATTTGTTAAGGTCTTAGAATGTTCCAAACCCTGAGACAAAGTCCAAGGGGGGGGGGTATTGTGTCGAAAACCAAAAAGTATTTGTTAAGGTCTTAGAATGTTCCAAACCCTGTGACAAAGTCCAAGGGGGGGTATTGTGAAAACCAAAAAGTATTTGTTAAGGTCTTAGAATGCTCCAAACCCTGTGACAAAGTCCAAGGGGGGGGTATTGTGAAAACTAAAAAGTATTTGTTAAGGTCTTAGAATGTTCCAAACCCTGAGACAAAGTCCAAGGGGGGGTATTGTGTCGAAAACCAAAAAGTATTTGTTAAGGTCTTAGAATGTTCCAAACCCTGAGACAAAGTCCAAGGGGGGGGTATTGTGTAGAAAACCAAAAAGTATATGTTTTACCACAACTTTAGTCAAAGTCTTAGAATGTTCCACACCCTGAGACAATGTCCAATGGGGGGGTATTGTGTCGAAAACCAAAAAGTATTTGTTAAGGTCTTAGAATGTTCCAAACCCTGAGACAAAGTCCAAGGGGGGGGTATTGTGTAGAAAACCAAAAAGTATATGTTTTACCACAACTTTAGTCAAAGTCTTAGAATGTTCCACACCCTGAGACAATGTCCAATGGGGGGGTATTGTGTCGAAAACCAAAAAGTATTTGTTAAGGTCTTAGAATGTTCCAAACCCTGTGACAAAGTCCAAGGGGGGGGGTATTGTGAAAACCAAAAAGTATTTGTTAAGGTCTTAGAATGTTCCAAACCCTGAGACAAAGTCCTAGGGGGGGGTATTGTGTAGAAAACCAAAAAGTATATGTTTTACCACAAATTTAGTCAAAGTCTTAGAATGTTCCACACCCTGAGACAAAGTCCAAGGGGGGGGTATTGTGTCGAAAACAAAATAGTATATGTTTTACCACAACTTTAGTCAAAGTCTTAGAATGTTCCACACCCTTTGACAAAGTCCAAGGGGGGGGTATTGTGTAGAAAACCAAAAAGTATATGTTTTACCACAACTTTAGTCAAAGTCTTAGAATGTTCCACACCCTTTGACAAAGTCCAAAGGTGGGGGGTATTGTGTAGAAAACCAAAAAGTATATGTTTTACCACAACTTTAGTCAAAGTCTTAGAATGTTCCACACCCTGAGACAATGTCCAATGGGGGGGTATTGTGTCGAAAACCAAAAAGTATTTGTTAAGGTCTTAGAATGTTCCAAACCCTGAGACAAAGTCCAAGGGGGGGGTATTGTGTAGAAAACCAAAAAGTATATGTTTTACCACAACTTTAGTCAAAGTCTTAGAATGTTCCACACCCTGAGACAAAGTCCAAGGGGGGGGGGTATTGTGTCGAAAACCAAAAAGTATTTGTTAAGGTCTTAGAATGTTCCAAACCCTGTGACAAAGTCCAAGGGGGGGGGGTATTGTGTCGAAAACCAAAAAGTATTTGTTAAGGTCTTAGAATGTTCCAAACCCTGTGACAAAGTCCAAGGGGGGGTATTGTGAAAACTAAAAAGTATTTGTTAAGGTCTTAGAATGTTCCAAACCCTGAGACAAAGTCCAAGGGGGGGTATTGTGTCGAAAACCAAAAAGTATTTGTTAAGGTCTTAGAATGTTCCAAACCCTGAGACAAAGTCCAAGGGGGGGGTATTGTGTAGAAAACCAAAAAGTATATGTTTTACCACAACTTTAGTCAAAGTCTTAGAATGTTCCACACCCTGAGACAATGTCCAATGGGGGGGTATTGTGTCGAAAACCAAAAAGTATTTGTTAAGGTCTTAGAATGTTCCAAACCCTGAGACAAAGTCCAAGGGGGGGGTATTGTGTAGAAAACCAAAAAGTATATGTTTTACCACAACTTTAGTCAAAGTCTTAGAATGTTCCACACCCTGAGACAATGTCCAATGGGGGGGTATTGTGTCGAAAACCAAAAAGTATTTGTTAAGGTCTTAGAATGTTCCAAACCCTGAGACAAAGTCCAAGGGGGGGGGGGTATTGTGTCGAAAACCAAAAAGTATTTGTTAAGGTCTTAGAATGTTCCAAACCCTGAGACAAAGTCCAAGGGGGGGGTATTGTGTCGAAAACCAAAAAGTATTTGTTAAGGTCTTAGAATGTTCCAAACCCTGTGACAAAGTCCAAGGGGGGGGTATTGTGAAAACCAAAAAGTATTTGTTAAGGTCTTAGAATGTTCCAAACCCTGTGACAAAGTCCAAGGGGGGGTATTGTGAAAACTAAAAAGTATTTGTTTAAAAAGGTCTTAGAATGTTCCAAACCCTGAGACAAAGTCCAAGGGGGGGGTATTGTGTCGAAAACCAAAAAGTATTTGTTAAGGTCTTAGAATGTTCCAAACCCTGAGACAAAGTCCAAGGGGGGGGTATTGTGTAGAAAACCAAAAAGTATATGTTTTACCACAACTTTAGTCAAAGTCTTAGAATGTTCCACACCCTGAGACAATGTCCAATGGGGGGGTATTGTGTCGAAAACCAAAAAGTATTTGTTAAGGTCTTAGAATGTTCCAAACCCTGAGACAAAGTCCAAGGGGGGGGTATTGTGTAGAAAACCAAAAAGTATATGTTTTACCACAACTTTAGTCAAAGTCTTAGAATGTTCCACACCCTTTGACAAAGTCCAAGGGGGGGTATTGTGTAGAAAACCAAAAAGTATATGTTTTACCACAACTTTAGTCAAAGTCTTAGAATGTTCCACACCCTGAGACAATGTCCAATGGGGGGGTATTGTGTCGAAAACCAAAAAGTATTTGTTTAAGGTCTTAGAATGTTCCAAACCCTGTGACAAAGTCCAAGGGGGGGGGTATTGTGAAAACCAAAAAGTATTTGTTAAGGTCTTAGAATGTTCCAAACCCTGAGACAAAGTCCTAGGGGGGGGTATTGTGTAGAAAACCAAAAAGTATATGTTTTACCACAAATTTAGTCAAAGTCTTAGAATGTTCCACACCCTGAGACAAAGTCCAAGGGGGGGGTATTGTGTCGAAAACAAAATAGTATATGTTTTACCACAACTTTAGTCAAAGTCTTAGAATGTTCCACACCCTTTGACAAAGTCCAAGGGGGGGTATTGTGTAGAAAACCAAAAAGTATATGTTTTACCACAACTTTAGTCAAAGTCTTAGAATGTTCCACACCCTTTGACAAAGTCCAAAGGTGGGGGGTATTGTGTAGAAAACCAAAAAGTATATGTTTTACCACAACTTTAGTCAAAGTCTTAGAATGTTCCACACCCTGAGACAATGTCCAATGGGGGGGTATTGTGTCGAAAACCAAAAAGTATTTGTTAAGGTCTTAGAATGTTCCAAACCCTGAGACAAAGTCCAAGGGGGGGGTATTGTGAAAACCAAAAAGTATTTGTTAAGGTCTTAGAATGTTCCAAACCCTGAGACAAAGTCCAAGGGGGGGGGTATTGTGTAGAAAACCAAAAAGTATATGTTTTACCACAAATTTAGTCAAAGTCTTAGAATGTTCCACACCCTGAGACAAAGTCCAAGGGGGGGGGTATTGTGTCGAAAACCAAAATAGTATATGTTTTACCACAACTTTAGTCAAAGTCTTAGAATGTTCCACACCCTTTGACAAAGTCCAAGGGGGGGGGGTATTGTGTAGAAAACCAAAAAGTATATGTTTTACCACAACTTTAGTCAAAGTCTTAGAATGTTCCACACCCTGAGACAATGTCCAATGGGGGGGTATTGTGTCGAAAACCAAAAAGTATTTGTTAAGGTCTTAGAATGTTCCAAACCCTGAGACAAAGTCCAAGGGGGGGGTATTGTGTAGAAAACCAAAAAGTATATGTTTTACCACAACTTTAGTCAAAGTCTTAGAATGTTCCACACCCTGAGACAATGTCCAATGGGGGGGTATTGTGTCGAAAACCAAAAAGTATTTGTTAAGGTCTTAGAATGTTCCAAACCCTGAGACAAAGTCCAAGGGGGGGGTATTGTGTCGAAAACCAAAAAGTATTTGTTAAGGTCTTAGAATGTTCCAAACCCTGAGACAAAGTCCAAGGGGGGGGGGTATTGTGTCGAAAACCAAAAAGTATTTGTTTAAAATAAGGTCTTAGAATGTTCCAAACCCTGAGACAAAGTCCAAGGGGGGGGTATTGTGTCGAAAACCAAAAAGTATTTGTTAAGGTCTTAGAATGTTCCAAACCCTGTGACAAAGTCCAAGGGGGGGGGTATTGTGTAGAAAACTAAAAAGTATTTGTTTAAAATAAAGGTCTTAGAATGTTCCAAACCCTGAGACAAAGTCCAAGGGGGGGGTATTGTGTCGAAAACCAAAAAGTATTTGTTAAGGTCTTAGAATGTTCCAAACCCTGAGACAAAGTCCAAGGGGGGGGGTATTGTGTAGAAAACCAAAAAGTATATGTTTTACCACAACTTTAGTCAAAGTCTTAGAATGTTCCACACCCTGAGACAATGTCCAATGGGGGGGTATTGTGTCGAAAACCAAAAAGTATTTGTTAAGGTCTTAGAATGTTCCAAACCCTGAGACAAAGTCCAAGGGGGGGGTATTGTGTAGAAAACCAAAAAGTATATGTTTTACCACAACTTTAGTCAAAGTCTTAGAATGTTCCACACCCTGAGACAATGTCCAATGGGGGGGTATTGTGTCGAAAACCAAAAAGTATTTGTTAAGGTCTTAGAATGTTCCAAACCCTGTGACAAAGTCCAAGGGGGGGTATTGTGAAAACCAAAAAGTATTTGTTAAGGTCTTAGAATGTTCCAAACCCTGAGACAAAGTCCTAGGGGGGGGTATTGTGTAGAAAACCAAAAAGTATATGTTTTACCACAAATTTAGTCAAAGTCTTAGAATGTTCCACACCCTGAGACAAAGTCCAAGGGGGGGGGTATTGTGTCGAAAACAAAATAGTATATGTTTTACCACAACTTTAGTCAAAGTCTTAGAATGTTCCACACCCTGTGACAAAGTCCAAGGGGGGGGTATTGTGTAGAAAACCAAAAAGTATATGTTTTACCACAACTTTAGTCAAAGTCTTAGAATGTTCCACACCCTTTGACAAAGTCCAAAGGTGGGGGGTATTGTGTAGAAAACCAAAAAGTATATGTTTTACCACAACTTTAGTCAAAGTCTTAGAATGTTCCACACCCTGAGACAATGTCCAATGGGGGGGTATTGTGTCGAAAACCAAAAAGTATTTGTTAAGGTCTTAGAATGTTCCAAACCCTGAGACAAAGTCCAAGGGGGGGTATTGTGTAGAAAACCAAAAAGTATATGTTTTACCACAAATTTAGTCAAAGTCTTAGAATGTTCCACACCCTGAGACAAAGTCCAATGGGGGGGTATTGTGTCGAAAACCAAAAAGTATTTGTTAAGGTCTTAGAATGTTCCAAACCCTGAGACAAAGTCCTAGGGGGGGGTATTGTGTAGAAAACCAAAAAGTATATGTTTTACCACAACTTTAGTCAAAGTCTTAGAATGTTCCACACCCTGAGACAATGTCCAATGGGGGGGTATTGTGTCGAAAACCAAAAAGTATTTGTTAAGGTCTTAGAATGTTCCAAACCCTGTGACAAAGTCCAAGGGGGGGGGTATTGTGAAAACTAAAAAGTATTTGTTAAGGTCTTAGAATGTTCCAAACCCTGAGACAAAGTCCAAGGGGGGGGTATTGTGTCGAAAACCAAAAAGTATTTGTTAAGGTCTTAGAATGTTCCAAACCCTGAGACAAAGTCCAAGGGGGGGGTATTGTGTAGAAAACCAAAAAGTATATGTTTTACCACAACTTTAGTCAAAGTCTTAGAATGTTCCACACCCTGAGACAATGTCCAATGGGGGGGTATTGTGTCGAAAACCAAAAAGTATTTGTTAAGGTCTTAGAATGTTCCAAACCCTGAGACAAAGTCCAAGGGGGGGGGTATTGTGTAGAAAACCAAAAAGTATATGTTTTACCACAACTTTAGTCAAAGTCTTAGAATGTTCCACACCCTGAGACAATGTCCAATGGGGGGGTATTGTGTCGAAAACCAAAAAGTATTTGTTAAGGTCTTAGAATGTTCCAAACCCTGTGACAAAGTCCAAGGGGGGGGGTATTGTGAAAACCAAAAAGTATTTGTTAAGTTAGTCTTAGAATGTTCCAAACCCTGAGACAAAGTCCAAGGGGGGGTATTGTGTCGAAAACAAAATAGTATATGTTTTACCACAACTTTAGTCAAAGTCTTAGAATGTTCCACACCCTGAGACAATGTCCAATGGGGGGGTATTGTGTCGAAAACCAAAAAGTATTTGTGAAGGTCTTAGAATGTTCCAAACCCTGTGACAAAGTCCAAGGGGGGGGTATTGTGAAAACCAAAAAGTATTTGTTAAGGTCTTAGAATGTTCCAAACCCTGAGACAAAGTCCTAGGGGGGGGGTATTGTGTAGAAAACCAAAAAGTATATGTTTTACCACAACTTTAGTCAAAGTCTTAGAATGTTCCACACCCTGAGACAATGTCCAATGGGGGGGTATTGTGTCGAAAACCAAAAAGTATTTGTTAAGGTCTTAGAATGTTCCAAACCCTGTGACAAAGTCCAAGGGGGGGGTATTGTGAAAACTAAAAAGTATTTGTTAAGGTCTTAGAATGTTCCAAACCCTGAGACAAAGTCCAAGGGGGAGGTATTGTGTCGAAAACCAAAAAGTATTTGTTAAGGTCTTAGAATGTTCCAAACCCTGAGACAAAGTCCAAGGGGGGGGGGGGGGTATTGTGTAGAAAACCAAAAAGTATATGTTTTACCACAACTTTAGTCAAAGTCTTAGAATGTTCCACACCCTGAGACAATGTCCAATGGGGGGGTATTGTGTCGAAAACCAAAAAGTATTTGTTAAGGTCTTAGAATGTTCCAAACCCTGAGACAAAGTCCAAGGGGGGGGTATTGTGAAAACCAAAAAGTATTTGTTAAGGTCTTAGAATGTTCCAAACCCTGAGACAAAGTCCTAGGGGGGGGGTATTGTGTAGAAAACCAAAAAGTATATGTTTTACCACAAATTTAGTCAAAGTCTTAGAATGTTCCACACCCTGAGACAAAGTCCAAGGGGGGGGTATTGTGTCGAAAACAAAATAGTATATGTTTTACCACAACTTTAGTCAAAGTCTTAGAATGTTCCACACCCTTTGACAAAGTCCAAGGGGGGGGTATTGTGTAGAAAACCAAAAAGTATATGTTTTACCACAACTTTAGTCAAAGTCTTAGAATGTTCCACACCCTGAGACAATGTCCAATGGGGGGGTATTGTGTCGAAAACCAAAAAGTATTTGTTAAGGTCTTAGAATGTTCCAAACCCTGAGACAAAGTCCAAGGGGGGGGTATTGTGTAGAAAACCAAAAAGTATATGTTTTACCACAACTTTAGTCAAAGTCTTAGAATGTTCCACACCCTGAGACAATGTCCAATGGGGGGGTATTGTGTCGAAAACCAAAAAGTATTTGTTAAGGTCTTAGAATGTTCCAAACCCTGAGACAAAGTCCAAGGGGGGGGGTATTGTGTAGAAAACCAAAAAGTATATGTTTTACCACAACTTTAGTCAAAGTCTTAGAATGTTCCACACCCTGAGACAATGTCCAATGGGGGGGTATTGTGTCGAAAACCAAAAAGTATTTGTTAAGGTCTTAGAATGTTCCAAACCCTGTGACAAAGTCCAAGGGGGGGGTATTGTGAAAACCAAAAAGTATTTGTTAAGGTCTTAGAATGTTCCAAACCCTGAGACAAAGTCCAAGGGGGGGGTATTGTGTAGAAAACCAAAAAGTATATGTTTTACCACAAATTTAGTCAAAGTCTTAGAATGTTCCACACTCTGAGACAAAGTCCAAGGGGGGGGTATTGTGTCGAAAACAAAATAGTATATGTTTTACCACAACTTTAGTCAAAGTCTTAGAATGTTCCACACCCTGATACAATGTCCAATGGGGGGGTATTGTGTCGAAAACCAAAAAGTATTTGTTAAGGTCTTAGAATGTTCCAAACTCTGTGACAAAGTCCAAGGGGGGGGGTATTGTGAAAACCAAAAAGTATTTGTTAAGGTCTTAGAATGTTCCAAACCCTGAGACAAAGTCCAAGGGGGGGTATTGTGTCGAAAACAAAATAGTATATGTTTTACCACAACTTTAGTCAAAGTCTTAGAATGTTCCACACCCTTTGACAAAGTCCAAGGGGGGGGTATTGTGTAGAAAACCAAAAAGTATATGTTTTACCACAACTTTAGTCAAAGTCTTAGAATGTTCCACACCCTTTGACAAAGTCCAAGGGGGGGGTATTGTGTAGAAAACCAAAAAGTATATGTTTTACCACAACTTTAGTCAAAGTCTTAGAATGTTCCACACCCTGAGACAATGTCCAATGGGGGGGTATTGTGTCGAAAACCAAAAAGTATTTGTTAAGGTCTTAGAATGTTCCAAACCCTGAGACAAAGTCCAAGGGGGGGGGTATTGTGTAGAAAACCAAAAAGTATATGTTCTACCACAACTTTAGTCAAAGTCTTAGAATGTTCCACACCCTGAGACAATGTCCAATGGGGGGGTATTGTGTCGAAAACCAAAAAGTATTTGTTAAGGTCTTAGAATGTTCCAAACCCTGAGACAAAGTCCAAGGGGGGGGGTATTGTGTCGAAAACCAAAAAGTATTTGTTAAGGTCTTAGAATGTTCCAAACCCTGAGACAAAGTCCAAGGGGGGGGTATTGTGTCGAAAACCAAAAAGTATTTGTTAAGGTCTTAGAATGTTCCAAACCCTGTGACAAAGTCCAAGGGGGGGGTATTGTGAAAACCAAAAAGTATTTGTTAAGGTCTTAGAATGTTCCAAACCCTGTGACAAAGTCCAAGAGGGGGGTATTGTGTCGAAAACCAAAAAGTATTTGTTAAGGTCTTAGAATGTTCCAAACCCTGAGACAAAGTCCAAGGGGGGGTATTGTGTAGAAAACCAAAAAGTATATGTTTTACCACAAATTTAGTCAAAGTCTTAGAATGTTCCACACCCTGAGACAAAATCCAAGGGGCGGGTATTGTGTCGAAAACAAAATAGTATATGTTTTACCACAACTTTAGTCAAAGTCTTAGAATGTTCCACACCCTTTGACAAAGTCCAAGGGGGGGTATTGTGTAGAAAACCAAAAAGTATATGTTTTACCACAACTTTAGTCAAAGTCTTAGAATGTTCCACACCCTTTGACAAAGTCCAAGGGGGGGGGTATTGTGTAGAAAACCAAAAAGTATATGTTTTACCACAACTTTAGTCAAAGTCTTAGAATGTTCCACACCCTGAGACAATGTCCAATGGGGGGGTATTGTGTCGAAAACCAAAAAGTATTTGTTAAGGTCTTAGAATGTTCCAAACCCTGAGACAAAGTCCAAGGGGGGGTATTGTGTAGAAAACCAAAAAGTATATGTTTTACCACAACTTTAGTCAAAGTCTTAGAATGTTCCACACCCTGAGACAATGTCCAATGGGGGGGTATTGTGTCGAAAACCAAAAAGTATTTGTTAAGGTCTTAGAATGTTCCAAACCCTGAGACAAAGTCCAAGGGGGGGGTATTGTGTAGAAAACCAAAAAGTATATGTTTTACCACAACTTTAGTCAAAGTCTTAGAATGTTCCACACCCTGAGACAATGTCCAATGGGGGGGTATTGTGTCGAAAACCAAAAAGTATTTGTTAAGGTCTTAGAATGTTCCAAACCCTGTGACAAAGTCCAAGGGGGGGGTATTGTGAAAACCAAAAAGTATTTGTTAAGGTCTTAGAATGTTCCAAACCCTGAGACAAAGTCCAAGGGGGGGTATTGTGTCGAAAACCAAAAAGTATTTGTTAAGGTCTTAGAATGTTCCAAACCCTGAGACAAAGTCCAAGGGGGGGTATTGTGTAGAAAACCAAAAAGTATATGTTTTACCACAAATTTAGTCAAAGTCTTAGAATGTTCCACACCCTGAGACAAAGTCCAAGGGGGGGTATTGTGTCGAAAACAAAATAGTATATGTTTTACCACAACTTTAGTCAAAGTCTTAGAATGTTCCACACCCTGAGACAATGTCCAATGGGGGGGTATTGTGTCGAAAACCAAAAAGTATTTGTTAAGGTCTTAGAATGTTCCAAACTCTGTGACAAAGTCCAAGGGGGGGTATTGTGAAAACCAAAAAGTATTTGTTAAGGTCTTAGAATGTTCCAAACCCTGAGACAAAGTCCAAGGGGGGGGTATTGTGTCGAAAACAAAATAGTATATGTTTTACCACAACTTTAGTCAAAGTCTTAGAATGTTCCACACCCTTTGACAAAGTCCAAGGGGGGGGTATTGTGTAGAAAACCAAAAAGTATATGTTTTACCACAACTTTAGTCAAAGTCTTAGAATGTTCCACACCCTGAGACAATGTCCAATGGGGGGGTATTGTGTCGAAAACCAAAAAGTATTTGTTAAGGTCTTAGAATGTTCCAAACCCTGTGACAAAGTCCAAGGGGGGGGTATTGTGAAAACCAAAAAGTATTTGTTAAGGTCTTAGAATGTTCCAAACCCTGAGACAAAGTCCTAGGGGGGGGGGTATTGTGTAGAAAACCAAAAAGTATATGTTTTACCACAAATTTAGTCAAAGTCATAGAATGTTCCACACCCTGAGACAAAGTCCAAGGGGGGGGTATTGTGTCGAAAACAAAATAGTATATGTTTTACCACAACTTTAGTCAAAGTCTTAGAATGTTCCACACCCTTTGACAAAGTCCAAGGGGGGGGTATTGTGTAGAAAACCAAAAAGTATATGTTTTACCACAACTTTAGTCAAAGTCTTAAAATGTTCCACACCCTTTGACAAAGTCCAAGGGGGGGGTATTGTGTAGAAAACCAAAAAGTATATGTTTTACCACAACTTTAGTCAAAGTCTTAGAATGTTCCACACCCTGAGACAATGTCCAATGGGGGGGTATTGTGTCGAAAACCAAAAAGTATTTGTTAAGGTCTTAGAATGTTCCAAACCCTGAGACAAAGTCCAAGGGGGGGGTATTGTGTAGAAAACCAAAAAGTATATGTTTTACCACAACTTTAGTCAAAGTCTTAGAATGTTCCACACCCTGAGACAATGTCCAATGGGGGGGTATTGTGTCGAAAACCAAAAAGTATTTGTTAAGGTCTTAGAATGTTCCAAACCCTGTGACAAAGTCCAAGGGGGGGGTATTGTGAAAACCAAAAAGTATTTGTTAAGGTCTTAGAATGTTCCAAACCCTGAGACAAAGTCCAAGGGGGGGTATTGTGTAGAAAACCAAAAAGTATATGTTTTACCACAAATTTAGTCAAAGTCTTAGAATGTTCCACACTCTGAGACAAAGTCCAAGGGGGGGGTATTGTGTCGAAAACAAAATAGTATATGTTTTACCACAACTTTAGTCAAAGTCTTAGAATGTTCCACACCCTGAGACAATGTCCAATGGGGGGGTATTGTGTCGAAAACCAAAAAGTATTTGTTAAGGTCTTAGAATGTTCCAAACTCTGTGACAAAGTCCAAGGGGGGGGGTATTGTGAAAACCAAAAAGTATTTGTTAAGGTCTTAGAATGTTCCAAACCCTGAGACAAAGTCCAAGGGGGGGGTATTGTGTCGAAAACAAAATAGTATATGTTTTACCACAACTTTAGTCAAAGTCTTAGAATGTTCCACACCCTTTGACAAAGTCCAAGGGGGGGGGTATTGTGTAGAAAACCAAAAAGTATATGTTTTACCACAACTTTAGTCAAAGTCTTAGAATGTTCCACACCCTTTGACAAAGTCCAAGGGGGGGTATTGTGTAGAAAACCAAAAAGTATATGTTTTACCACAACTTTAGTCAAAGTCTTAGAATGTTCCACACCCTGAGACAATGTCCAATGGGGGGGTATTGTGTCGAAAACCAAAAAGTATTTGTTAAGGTCTTAGAATGTTCCAAACCCTGAGACAAAGTCCAAGGGGGGGGTATTGTGTCGAAAACCAAAAAGTATTTGTTAAGGTCTTAGAATGTTCCAAACCCTGTGACAAAGTCCAAGGGGGGGGTATTGTGAAAACCAAAAAGTATTTGTTAAGGTCTTAGAATGTTCCAAACCCTGTGACAAAGTCCAAGGGGGGGGGGTATTGTGTCGAAAACCAAAAAGTATTTGTTAAGGTCTTAGAATGTTCCAAACCCTGAGACAAAGTCCAAGGGGGGGGTATTGTGTAGAAAACCAAAAAGTATATGTTTTACCACAACTTTAGTCAAAGTCTTAGAATGTTCCACACCCTGAGACAATGTCCAATGGGGGGGTATTGTGTCGAAAACCAAAAAGTATTTGTTAAGGTCTTAGAATGTTCCAAACCCTGAGACAAAGTCCAAGGGGGGGGTATTGTGTAGAAAACCAAAAAGTATTTGTTTTACCACAACTTTAGTCAAAGTCTTAGAATGTTCCACACCCTGAGACAATGTCCAAGGGGGGGGGTATTGTGTCGAAAACCAAAAAGTATTTGTTAAGGTCTTAGAATGTTCCAAACCCTGTGACAAAGTCCAAGGGGGGGTATTGTGAAAACCAAAAAGTATTTGTTAAGGTCTTAGAATGTTCCAAACCCTGAGACAAAGTCCAAGGGGGGGTATTGTGTCGAAAACCAAAAAGTATTTGTTAAGGTCTTAGAATGTTCCAAACCCTGAGACAAAGTCCAAGGGGGGTATTGTGTAGAAAACCAAAAAGTATATGTTTTACCACAAATTTAGTCAAAGTCTTAGAATGTTCCACACCCTGAGACAAAGTCCAAGGGGGGGGTATTGTGTCGAAAACAAAAAAGTATATGTTTTACCACAACTTTAGTCAAAGTCTTAGAATGTTCCACACCCTGAGACAATGTCCAATGGGGGGGTATTGTGTCGAAAACCAAAAAGTATTTGTTAAGGTCTTAGAATGTTCCAAACCCTGTGACAAAGTCCAAGGGGGGGGTATTGTGTCGAAAACCAAAAAGTATTTGTTAAGGTCTTAGAATGTTCCAAACCCTGAGACAAAGTCCAAGGGGGGGGGTATTGTGTCGAAAACCAAAATAGTATTTGTTTTACCACAACTTTAGTCAAAGTCTTAGAATGTTCCACACCCTGAGACAAAGTCCAAGGGGGGGGTATTGTGTAGAAAACCAAAAAGTATATGTTTTACCACAACTTTAGTCAAAGTCTTAGAATGTTCCACACCCTGAGACAAAGTCCAATGGGGGGGTATTGTGTCGAAAACCAAAAAGTATTTGTTAAGGTCTTAGAATGTTCCAAACCCTGTGACAAAGTCCAAGGGGGGGGTATTGTGAAAACCAAAAAGTATTTGTTAAGGTCTTAGAATGTTCCAAACCCTGAGACAAAGTCCTAGGGGGGGGGTATTGTGTAGAAAACCAAAAAGTATATGTTTTACCACAAATTTAGTCAAAGTCTTAGAATGTTCCACACCCTGAGACAAAGTCCAAGGGGGGGTATTGTGTCGAAAACAAAATAGTATATGTTTTACCACAACTTTAGTCAAAGTCTTAGAATGTTCCACACCCTTTGACAAAGTCCAAGGGGGGGGTATTGTGTAGAAAACCAAAAAGTATATGTTTTACCACAACTTTAGTCAAAGTCTTAGAATGTTCCACACCCTTTGACAAAGTCCAAGGGGGGGGTATTGTGTAGAAAACCAAAAAGTATATGTTTTACCACAACTTTAGTCAAAGTCTTAGAATGTTCCACACCCTGAGACAATGTCCAATGGGGGGGTATTGTGTCGAAAACCAAAAAGTATTTGTTAAGGTCTTAGAATGTTCCAAACCCTGAGACAAAGTCCAAGGGGGGTATTGTGTAGAAAACCAAAAAGTATATGTTTTACCACAACTTTAGTCAAAGTCTTAGAATGTTCCACACCCTGAGACAATGTCCAATGGGGGGGTATTGTGTCGAAAACCAAAAAGTATTTGTTAAGGTCTTAGAATGTTCCAAACCCTGAGACAAAGTCCAAGGGGGGGGTATTGTGTAGAAAACCAAAAAGTATATGTTTTACCACAACTTTAGTCAAAGTCTTAGAATGTTCCACACCCTGAGACAATGTCCAATGGGGGGGTATTGTGTCGAAAACCAAAAAGTATTTGTTAAGGTCTTAGAATGTTCCAAACCCTGTGACAAAGTCCAAGGGGGGGGTATTGTGAAAACCAAAAAGTATTTGTTAAGGTCTTAGAATGTTCCAAACCCTGAGACAAAGTCCAAGGGGGGGGGTATTGTGTCGAAAACCAAAAAGTATTTGTTAAGGTCTTAGAATGTTCCAAACCCTGTGACAAAGTCCAAGGGGGGGGTATTGTGAAAACCAAAAAGTATTTGTTAAGGTCTTAGAATGTTCCAAACCCTGAGACAAAGTCCAAGGGGGGGGTATTGTGTAGAAAACCAAAAAGTATATGTTTTACCACAAATTTAGTCAAAGTCTTAGAATGTTCCACACCCTGAGACAAAGTCCAAGGGGGGGTATTGTGTCGAAAACAAAATAGTATATGTTTTACCACAACTTTAGTCAAAGTCTTAGAATGTTCCACACCCTGAGACAATGTCCAATGGGGGGGTATTGTGTCGAAAACCAAAAAGTATTTGTTAAGGTCTTAGAATGTTCCAAACCCTGTGACAAAGTCCAAGGGGGGGGTATTGTGAAAACCAAAAAGTATTTGTTAAGGTCTTAGAATGTTCCAAACCCTGAGACAAAGTCCTAGGGGGGGGTATTGTGTAGAAAACCAAAAAGTATATGTTTTACCACAACTTTAGTCAAAGTCTTAGAATGTTCCACACCCTGAGACAATGTCCAATGGGGGGGTATTGTGTCGAAAACCAAAAAGTATTTGTTAAGGTCTTAGAATGTTCCAAACCCTGTGACAAAGTCCAAGGGGGGGGGGTATTGTGAAAACTAAAAAGTATTTGTTAAGGTCTTAGAATGTTCCAAACCCTGAGACAAAGTCCAAGGGGGGGGGTATTGTGTCGAAAACCAAAAAGTATTTGTTAAGGTCTTAGAATGTTCCAAACCCTGAGACAAAGTCCAAGGGGGGGGGTATTGTGTAGAAAACCAAAAAGTATATGTTTTACCACAACTTTAGTCAAAGTCTTAGAATGTTCCACACCCTGAGACAATGTCCAATGGGGGGGTATTGTGTCGAAAACCAAAAAGTATTTGTTAAGGTCTTAGAATGTTCCAAACCCTGAGACAAAGTCCAAGGGGGGGGTATTGTGTAGAAAACCAAAAAGTATATGTTTTACCACAACTTTAGTCAAAGTCTTAGAATGTTCCACACCCTGAGACAATGTCCAATGGGGGGGTATTGTGTCGAAAACCAAAAAGTATTTGTTAAGGTCTTAGAATGTTCCAAACCCTGTGACAAAGTCCAAGGGGGGGTATTGTGAAAACCAAAAAGTATTTGTTAAGGTCTTAGAATGTTCCAAACCCTGAGACAAAGTCCTAGGGGGGGTATTGTGTAGAAAACCAAAAAGTATATGTTTTACCACAAATTTAGTCAAAGTCTTAGAATGTTCCACACCCTGAGACAAAGTCCAAGGG
This sequence comes from Drosophila siamana, assembly GCA_035047445.1. Taxonomy (NCBI): domain Eukaryota; kingdom Metazoa; phylum Arthropoda; class Insecta; order Diptera; family Drosophilidae; genus Drosophila; species Drosophila siamana. The sequence continues at coordinate 46,753 of JAWNPP010000035.1, forward strand.
GGGGTATTGTGTCGAAAACCAAAAAGTATATGTTTTACCACAACTTTAGTCAAAGTCTTAGAATGTTCCACACCCTGAGACAATGTCCAATGGGGGGGTATTGTGTCGAAAACCAAAAAGTATTTGTTAAGGTCTTAGAATGTTCCAAACCCTGAGACAAAGTCCAAGGGGGGGGTATTGTGTAGAAAACCAAAAAGTATATGGTTTACCACAACTTTAGTCAAAGTCTTAGAATGTTCCACACCCTGAGACAATGTCCAATGGGGGGGTATTGTGTCGAAAACCAAAAAGTATTTGTTAAGGTCTTAGAATGTTCCAAACCCTGTGACAAAGTCCAAGGGGGGGGTATTGGTGAAAACCAAAAAGTATTTGTTAAGGTCTTAGAATGTTCCAAACCCTGAGACAAAGTCCTAGGGGGGGTATTGTGTAGAAAACCAAAAAGTATATGTTTTACCACAACTTTAGTCAAAGTCTTAGAATGTTCCACACCCTGAGACAATGTCCAATGGGGGGTATTGTGTCGAAAACCAAAAAGTATTTGTTAAGGTCTTAGAATGTTCCAAACCCTGAGACAAAGTCCAAGGGGGGGGGTATTGTGTAGAAAACCAAAAAGTATATGTTTTACCACAAATTTAGTCAAAGTCTTAGAATGTTCCACACCCTGAGACAAAGTCCAAGGGGGGGTATTGTGTCGAAAACAAAATAGTATATGTTTTACCACAACTTTAGTCAAAGTCTTAGAATGTTCCACACCCTGAGACAATGTCCAATGGGGGGGTATTGTGTCGAAAACCAAAAAGTATTTGTTAAGGTCTTAGAATGTTCCAAACCCTGTGACAAAGTCCAAGGGGGGGGGTATGTGTGAAAACCAAAAAGTATTTGTTAAGGTCTTAGAATGTTCCAAACCCTGAGACAAAGTCCTAGGGGGGGGTATTGTGTAGAAAACCAAAAAGTATATGTTTTACCACAACTTTAGTCAAAGTCTTAGAATGTTCCACACCCTGAGACAATGTCCAATGGGGGGGTATTGTGTCGAAAACCAAAAAGTATTTGTTTTACAAATTAAAGGTCTTAGAATGTTCCAAACCCTGTGACAAAGTCCAAGGGGGGGGTATTGTGTCGAAAACCAAAAAGTATTTGTTAAGGTCTTAGAATGTTCCAAACCCTGAGACAAAGTCCAAGGGGGGGTATTGTGTAGAAAACCAAAAAGTATATGTTTTACCACAACTTTAGTCAAAGTCTTAGAATGTTCCACACCCTGAGACAATGTCCAATGGGGGGGTATTGTGTCGAAAACAAAATAGTATATGTTTTACCACAACTTTAGTCAAAGTCTTAGAATGTTCCACACCCTTTGACAAAGTCCAAGGGGGGGGTATTGTGTAGAAAACCAAAAAGTATATGTTTTACCACAACTTTAGTCAAAGTCTTAGAATGTTCCACACCCTGTGACAAAGTCCAAGGGGGGGGTATTGTGTAGAAAACCAAAAAGTATATGTTTTACCACAACTTTAGTCAAAGTCTTAGAATGTTCCACACCCTGAGACAAAGTCCAAGGGGGGGGGTATTGTGTCGAAAACCAAAAAGTATTTGTTAAGGTCTTAGAATGTTCCAAACCCTGAGACAAAGTCCTAGGGGGGGTATTGTGTAGAAAACCAAAAAGTATATGTTTTACCACAAATTTAGTCAAAGTCTTAGAATGTTCCACACCCTGAGACAAAGTCCAAGGGGGGGGGTATTGTGTCGAAAACAAAATAGTATATGTTTTACCACAACTTTAGTCAAAGTCTTAGAATGTTCCACACCCTTTGACAAAGTCCAAGGGGGGGTATTGTGTAGAAAACCAAAAAGTATATGTTTTACCACAACTTTAGTCAAAGTCTTAGAATGTTCCACACCCTTTGACAAAGTCCAAGGGGGGGGTATTGTGTAGAAAACCAAAAAGTATATGTTTTACCACAACTTTAGTCAAAGTCTTAGAATGTTCCACACCCTGAGACAATGTCCAATGGGGGGGTATTGTGTCGAAAACCAAAAAGTATTTGTTAAGGTCTTAGAATGTTCCAAACCCTGAGACAAAGTCCAAGGGGGGGGGTATTGTGTAGAAAACCAAAAAGTATATGTTTTACCACAACTTTAGTCAAAGTCTTAGAATGTTCCACACCCTGAGACAATGTCCAATGGGGGGGTATTGTGTCGAAAACCAAAAAGTATTTGTTAAGGTCTTAGAATGTTCCAAACCCTGAGACAAAGTCCAAGGGGGGGGTATTGTGTCGAAAACCAAAAAGTATTTGTTAAGGTCTTAGAATGTTCCAAACCCTGAGACAAAGTCCAAGGGGGGGGGTATTGTGTAGAAAACCAAAAAGTATATGTTTTACCACAAATTTAGTCAAAGTCTTAGAATGTTCCACACCCTGAGACAAAGTCCAAGGGGGGGGTATTGTGTCGAAAACAAAATAGTATATGTTTTACCACAACTTTAGTCAAAGTCTTAGAATGTTCCACACCCTGAGACAATGTCCAATGGGGGGGTATTGTGTCGAAAACCAAAAAGTATTTGTTAAGGTCTTAGAATGTTCCAAACCCTGTGACAAAGTCCAAGGGGGGGGGTATTGTGAAAACCAAAAAGTATTTGTTAAGGTCTTAGAATGTTCCAAACCCTGAGACAAAGTCCTAGGGGGGGGGTATTGTGTAGAAAACCAAAAAGTATATGTTTTACCACAACTTTAGTCAAAGTCTTAGAATGTTCCACACCCTGAGACAATGTCCAATGGGGGGGTATTGTGTCGAAAACCAAAAAGTATTTGTTAAGGTCTTAGAATGTTCCAAACCCTGTGACAAAGTCCAAGGGGGGGGGTATTGTGTCGAAAACCAAAAAGTATTTGTTAAGGTCTTAGAATGTTCCAAACCCTGAGACAAAGTCCAAGGGGGGGGGTATTGTGTAGAAAACCAAAAAGTATATGTTTTACCACAACTTTAGTCAAAGTCTTAGAATGTTCCACACCCTGAGACAATGTCCAATGGGGGGTATTGTGTCGAAAACCAAAAAGTATTTGTTAAGGTCTTAGAATGTTCCAAACCCTGAGACAAAGTCCAAGGGGGGGGTATTGTGTCGAAAACCAAAAAGTATTTGTTAAGGTCTTAGAATGTTCCAAACCCTGAGACAAAGTCCAAGGGGGGGGTATTGTGTAGAAAACCAAAAAGTATATGTTTTACCACAACTTTAGTCAAAGTCTTAGAATGTTCCACACCCTGAGACAATGTCCAATGGGGGGGTATTGTGTCGAAAACAAAATAGTATATGTTTTACCACAACTTTTGTCAAAGTCTTAGAATGTTCCACACCCTGTGACAAAGTCCAAGGGGGGTATTGTGTAGAAAACCAAAAAGTATATGTTTTACCACAACTTTAGTCAAAGTCTTAGAATGTTCCACACCCTTTGACAAAGTCCAAGGGGGGGGTATTGTGTAGAAAACCAAAAAGTATATGTTTTACCACAACTTTAGTCAAAGTCTTAGAATGTTCCACACCCTGAGACAATGTCCAATGGGGGGTATTGTGTCGAAAACCAAAAAGTATTTGTTAAGGTCTTAGAATGTTCCAAACCCTGAGACAAAGTCCAAGGGGGGGGGTATTGTGTAGAAAACCAAAAAGTATATGTTTTACCACAAATTTAGTCAAAGTCTTAGAATGTTCCACACCCTGAGACAAAGTCCAAGGGGGGGGGGTATTGTGTCGAAAACAAAATAGTATATGTTTTACCACAACTTTAGTCAAAGTCTTAGAATGTTCCACACCCTTTGACAAAGTCCAAGGGGGGGGTATTGTGTAGAAAACCAAAAAGTATATGTTTTACCACAACTTTAGTCAAAGTCTTAGAATGTTCCACACCCTTTGACAAAGTCCAAGGGGGGGGTATTGTGTAGAAAACCAAAAAGTATATGTTTTACCACAACTTTAGTCAAAGTCTTAGAATGTTCCACACCCTGAGACAATGTCCAATGGGGGGGTATTGTGTCGAAAACCAAAAAGTATTTGTTAAGGTCTTAGAATGTTCCAAACCCTGAGACAAAGTCCAAGGGGGGGGGTATTGTGTAGAAAACCAAAAAGTATATGTTTTACCACAACTTTAGTCAAAGTCTTAGAATGTTCCACACCCTGAGACAATGTCCAATGGGGGGGTATTGTGTCGAAAACCAAAAAGTATTTGTTAAGGTCTTAGAATGTTCCAAACCCTGAGACAAAGTCCAAGGGGGGGGTATTGTGTCGAAAACCAAAAAGTATTTGTTAAGGTCTTAGAATGTTCCAAACCCTGAGACAAAGTCCAAGGGGGGGGTATTGTGTAGAAAACCAAAAAGTATATGTTTTACCACAAATTTAGTCAAAGTCTTAGAATGTTCCACACCCTGAGACAAAGTCCAAGGGGGGGGTATTGTGTCGAAAACCAAAATAGTATATGTTTTACCACAACTTTAGTCAAAGTCTTAGAATGTTCCACACCCTGAGACAATGTCCAATGGGGGGGTATTGTGTCGAAAACCAAAAAGTATTTGTTAAGGTCTTAGAATGTTCCAAACCCTGAGACAAAGTCCAAGGGGGGGGTATTGTGTCGAAAACCAAAAAGTATTTGTTAAGGTCTTAGAATGTTCCAAACCCTGAGACAAAGTCCAAGGGGGGGGTATTGTGTAGAAAACCAAAAAGTATATGTTTTACCACAAATTTAGTCAAAGTCTTAGAATGTTCCACACCCTGAGACAAAGTTCAAGGGGGGGGTATTGTGTCGAAAACAAAATAGTATATGTTTTACCACAACTTTAGTCAAAGTCTTAGAATGTTCCACACCCTGAGACAATGTCCAATGGGGGGTATTGTGTCGAAAACCAAAAAGTATTTGTTAAGGTCTTAGAATGTTCCAAACTCTGTGACAAAGTCCAAGGGGGGGGTATTGTGGAAAACCAAAAAGTATTTGTTAAGGTCTTAGAATGTTCCAAACCCTGAGACAAAGTCCAAGGGGGGGTATTGTGTAGAAAACCAAAAAGTATATGTTTTACCACAAATTTAGTCAAAGTCTTAGAATGTTCCACACCCTGAGACAAAGTCCAAGGGGGGGGTATTGTGTCGAAAACAAAATAGTATATGTTTTACCACAACTTTAGTCAAAGTCTTAGAATGTTCCACACCCTGAGACAATGTCCAATGGGGGGGTATTGTGTCGAAAACCAAAAAGTATTTGTTAAGGTCTTAGAATGTTCCAAACCCTGTGACAAAGTCCAAGGGGGGGTATTGTGAAAACTAAAAAGTATTTGTTAAGGTCTTAGAATGTTCCAAACCCTGAGACAAAGTCCAAGGGGGGGGTATTGTGTCGAAAACCAAAAAGTATTTGTTAAGGTCTTAGAATGTTCCAAACCCTGAGACAAAGTCCAAGGGGGGGTATTGTGTAGAAAACCAAAAAGTATATGTTTTACCACAACTTTAGTCAAAGTCTTAGAATGTTCCACACCCTGAGACAATGTCCAATGGGGGGGTATTGTGTCGAAAACCAAAAAGTATTTGTTAAGGTCTTAGAATGTTCCAAACCCTGAGACAAAGTCCAAGGGGGGGTATTGTGTAGAAAACCAAAAAGTATATGTTTTACCACAACTTTAGTCAAAGTCTTAGAATGTTCCACACCCTTTGACAAAGTCCAAGGGGGGGGTATTGTGTAGAAAACCAAAAAGTATATGTTTTACCACAACTTTAGTCAAAGTCTTAGAATGTTCCAAACTCTGTGACAAAGTCCAAGGGGGGGGTATTGTGAAAACCAAAAAGTATTTGTTAAGGTCTTAGAATGTTCCAAACCCTGAGACAAAGTCCTAGGGGGGGTATTGTGTAGAAAACCAAAAAGTATATGTTTTACCACATATTTAGTCAAAGTCTTAGAATGTTCCAAACCCTGAGACAAAGTCCAAGGGGGGGGGTATTGTGTAGAAAACCAAAAAGTATATGTTTTACCACAAATTTAGTCAAAGTCTTAGAATGTTCCACACCCTGAGACAAAGTTCAAGGGGGGGGTATTGTGTCGAAAACAAAATAGTATATGTTTTACCACAACTTTAGTCAAAGTCTTAGAATGTTCCACACCCTGAGACAATGTCCAATGGGGGGGTATTGTGTCGAAAACCAAAAAGTATTTGTTAAGGTCTTAGAATGTTCCAAACTCTGTGACAAAGTCCAAGGGGGGGGTATTGTGAAAACCAAAAAGTATTTGTTAAGGTCTTAGAATGTTCCAAACCCTGAGACAAAGTCCTAGGGGGGGGTATTGTGTAGAAAACCAAAAAGTATATGTTTTACCACAAATTTAGTCAAAGTCTTAGAATGTTCCACACCCTGAGACAAAGTCCAAGGGGGGGGGTATTGTGTCGAAAACAAAATAGTATATGTTTTACCACAACTTTAGTCAAAGTCTTAGAATGTTCCACACCCTTTGACAAAGTCCAAGGGGGGGTATTGTGTAGAAAACCAAAAAGTATATGTTTTACCACAACTTTAGTCAAAGTCTTAGAATGTTCCACACCCTTTGACAAAGTCCAAGGGGGGGGTATTGTGTAGAAAACCAAAAAGTATATGTTTTACCACAACTTTAGTCAAAGTCTTAGAATGTTCCACACCCTGAGACAATGTCCAATGGGGGGGTATTGTGTCGAAAACCAAAAAGTATTTGTTAAGGTCTTAGAATGTTCCAAACCCTGAGACAAAGTCCAAGGGGGGGGTATTGTGTCGAAAACCAAAAAGTATTTGTTAAGGTCTTAGAATGTTCCAAACCCTGAGACAAAGTCCAAGGGGGGGGGTATTGTGTAGAAAACCAAAAAGTATATGTTTTACCACAACTTTAGTCAAAGTCTTAGAATGTTCCACACCCTTTGACAAAGTCCAAGGGGGGGGGTATTGTGTAGAAAACCAAAAAGTATATGTTTTACCACAACTTTAGTCAAAGTCTTAGAATGTTCCACACCCTGAGACAAAGTCCAAGGGGGGGGTATTGTGTAGAAAACCAAAAAGTATATGTTTTACCACAACTTTAGTCAAAGTCTTAGAATGTTCCACACCCTGAGACAATGTCCAATGGGGGGGTATTGTGTCGAAAACCAAAAAGTATTTGTTAAGGTCTTAGAATGTTCCAAACCCTGTGACAAAGTCCAAGGGGGGGGGTATTGTGGAAAACCAAAAAGTATTTGTTAAGGTCTTAGAATGTTCCAAACCCTGAGACAAAGTCCAAGGGGGGGGTATTGTGTAGAAAACCAAAAAGTATATGTTTTACCACAACTTTAGTCAAAGTCTTAGAATGTTCCACACCCTGAGACAAAGTCCAAGGGGGGGGGTATTGTGTAGAAAACCAAAAAGTATATGTTTTACCACAACTTTAGTCAAAGTCTTAGAATGTTCCACACCCTGAGACAATGTCCAATGGGGGGGTATTGTGTCGAAAACCAAAAAGTATTTGTTAAGGTCTTAGAATGTTCCAAACCCTGAGACAAAGTCCAAGGGGGGGGGTATTGTGTAGAAAACCAAAAAGTATATGTTTTACCACAACTTTAGTCAAAGTCTTAGAATGTTCCACACCCTGAGACAATGTCCAATGGGGGGGTATTGTGTCGAAAACCAAAAAGTATTTGTTAAGGTCTTAGAATGTTCCAAACCCTGTGACAAAGTCCAAGGGGGGGGTATTGTGAAAACCAAAAAGTATTTGTTAAGGTCTTAGAATGTTCCAAACCCTGAGACAAAGTCCTAGGGGGGGGTATTGTGTAGAAAACCAAAAAGTATATGTTTTACCACAAATTTAGTCAAAGTCTTAGAATGTTCCACACCCTGAGACAAAGTCCAAGGGGGGGGTATTGTGTCGAAAACAAAATAGTATATGTTTTACCACAACTTTAGTCAAAGTCTTAGAATGTTCCACACCCTGAGACAATGTCCAATGGGGGGGTATTGTGTCGAAAACCAAAAAGTATTTGTTAAGGTCTTAGAATGTTCCAAACCCTGTGACAAAGTCCAAGGGGGGGGTATTGTGAAAACCAAAAAGTATTTGTTAAGGTCTTAGAATGTTCCAAACCCTGAGACAAAGTCCAAGGGGGGGGTATTGTGTAGAAAACCAAAAAGTATATGTTTTACCACAACTTTAGTCAAAGTCTTAGAATGTTCCACACCCTGAGACAATGTCCAATGGGGGGGTATTGTGTCGAAAACCAAAAAGTATTTGTTAAAAAAAGGTCTTAGAATGTTCCAAACCCTGTGACAAAGTCCAAGGGGGGGTATTGTGTCGAAAACCAAAAAGTATTTGTTAAGGTCTTAGAATGTTCCAAACCCTGAGACAAAGTCCAAGGGGGGGGGTATTGTGTAGAAAACCAAAAAGTATATGTTTTACCACAACTTTAGTCAAAGTCTTAGAATGTTCCACACCCTGAGACAATGTCCAATGGGGGGGTATTGTGTCGAAAACCAAAAAGTATTTGTTAAGGTCTTAGAATGTTCCAAACCCTGAGACAAAGTCCAAGGGGGGGGGTATTGTGAAAACCAAAAAGTATTTGTTAAGGTCTTAGAATGTTCCAAACCCTGAGACAAAGTCCTAGGGGGGGGTATTGTGTAGAAAACCAAAAAGTATATGTTTTACCACAAATTTAGTCAAAGTCTTAGAATGTTCCACACCCTGAGACAAAGTCCAAGGGGGGGGTATTGTGTCGAAAACCAAAATAGTATATGTTTTACCACAACTTTAGTCAAAGTCTTAGAATGTTCCACACCCTTTGACAAAGTCCAAGGGGGGGTATTGTGTAGAAAACCAAAAAGTATATGTTTTACCACAACTTTAGTCAAAGTCTTAGAATGTTCCACACCCTTTGACAAAGTCCAAGGGGGGGGTATTGTGTAGAAAACCAAAAAGTATATGTTTTACCACAACTTTAGTCAAAGTCTTAGAATGTTCCACACCCTGAGACAATGTCCAATGGGGGGGTATTGTGTCGAAAACCAAAAAGTATTTGTGAAGGTCTTAGAATGTTCCAAACCCTGTGACAAAGTCCAAGGGGGGGGTATTGTGAAAACCAAAAAGTATTTGTTAAGGTCTTAGAATGTTCCAAACCCTGAGACAAAGTCCTAGGGGGGGTATTGTGTAGAAAACCAAAAAGTATATGTTTTACCACAACTTTAGTCAAAGTCTTAGAATGTTCCACACCCTGAGACAATGTCCAATGGGGGGGTATTGTGTCGAAAACCAAAAAGTATTTGTTAAGGTCTTAGAATGTTCCAAACCCTGTGACAAAGTCCAAGGGGGGGGGTATTGTGTCGAAAACCAAAAAGTATTTGTTAAGGTCTTAGAATGTTCCAAACCCTGAGACAAAGTCCAAGGGGGGGGTATTGTGTAGAAAACCAAAAAGTATATGTTTTACCACAACTTTAGTCAAAGTCTTAGAATGTTCCACACCCTGAGACAATGTCCAATGGGGGGGTATTGTGTCGAAAACCAAAAAGTATTTGTTAAGGTCTTAGAATGTTCCAAACCCTGAGACAAAGTCCAAGGGGGGGGGTATTGTGAAAACCAAAAAGTATTTGTTAAGGTCTTAGAATGTTCCAAACCCTGAGACAAAGTCCTAGGGGGGGGTATTGTGTAGAAAACCAAAAAGTATATGTTTTACCACAAATTTAGTCAAAGTCTTAGAATGTTCCACACCCTGAGACAAAGTCCAAGGGGGGGGTATTGTGTCGAAAACAAAATAGTATATGTTTTACCACAACTTTAGTCAAAGTCTTAGAATGTTCCACACCCTTTGACAAAGTCCAAGGGGGGGGTATTGTGTAGAAAACCAAAAAGTATATGTTTTACCACAACTTTAGTCAAAGTCTTAGAATGTTCCACACCCTGAGACAATGTCCAATGGGGGGGTATTGTGTCGAAAACCAAAAAGTATTTGTTAAGGTCTTAGAATGTTCCAAACCCTGAGACAAAGTCCAAGGGGGGGGGTATTGTGTAGAAAACCAAAAAGTATATGTTTTACCACAACTTTAGTCAAAGTCTTAGAATGTTCCACACCCTGAGACAATGTCCAATGGGGGGGTATTGTGTCGAAAACCAAAAAGTATTTGTTAAGGTCTTAGAATGTTCCAAACCCTGAGACAAAGTCCAAGGGGGGGTATTGTGTCGAAAACCAAAAAGTATTTGTTAAGGTCTTAGAATGTTCCAAACCCTGAGACAAAGTCCAAGGGGGGGTATTGTGTAGAAAACCAAAAAGTATATGTTTTACCACAACTTTAGTCAAAGTCTTAGAATGTTCCACACCCTGAGACAATGTCCAATGGGGGGGTATTGTGTCGAAAACCAAAAAGTATATGTTGTTAAGGTCTTAGAATGTTCCAAACCCTGTGACAAAGTCCAAGGGGGGGGTATTGTGTAGAAAACCAAAAAGTATTTGTTAAGGTCTTAGAATGTTCCAAACCCTGAGACAAAGTCCTAGGGGGGGGTATTGTGTAGAAAACCAAAAAGTATATGTTTTACCACAAATTTAGTCAAAGTCTTAGAATGTTCCACACCCTGAGACAAAGTCCAAGGGGGGGGTATTGTGTCGAAAACAAAATAGTATATGTTTTACCACAACTTTAGTCAAAGTCTTAGAATGTTCCACACCCTGTGACAATGTCCAATGGGGGGGTATTGTGTCGAAAACCAAAAAGTATTTGTTTTACCACAACTTTAGTAAGGTCTTAGAATGTTCCAAACCCTGTGACAAAGTCCAAGGGGGGGGTATTGTGTAGAAAACAAAAAAGTATTTGTTTTACCACAACTTTAGAAGGTCTTAGAATGTTCCACACCCTGAGACAAAGTCCAAGGGGGGGGTATTGTGTCGAAAACCAAAAAGTATTTGTTAAGGTCTTAGAATGTTCCAAACCCTGAGACAAAGTCCAAGGGGGGGGTATTGTGTAGAAAACCAAAAAGTATATGTTTTACCACAACTTTAGTCAAAGTCTTAGAATGTTCCACACCCTGAGACAATGTCCAATGGGGGGGTATTGTGTCGAAAACCAAAAAGTATATGTTTTACCACAACTTTGTCAAAGTCTTAGAATGTTCCAAACCCTGAGACAAAGTCCAAGGGGGGGGTATTGTGTAGAAAACCAAAAAGTATATGTTTTACCACAACTTTAGTCAAAGTCTTAGAATGTTCCACACCCTTTGACAAAGTCCAAGGGGGGGGTATTGTGTAGAAAACCAAAAAGTATATGTTTTACCACAACTTTAGTCAAAGTCTTAGAATGTTCCACACCCTGAGACAATGTCCAATGGGGGGGTATTGTGTCGAAAACCAAAAAGTATTTGTTAAGGTCTTAGAATGTTCCAAACCCTGAGACAAAGTCCAAGGGGGGGGTATTGTGTAGAAAACCAAAAAGTATATGTTTTACCACAAATTTAGTCAAAGTCTTAGAATGTTCCACACCCTGAGACAAAGTTCAAGGGGGGGTATTGTGTCGAAAACAAAATAGTATATGTTTTACCACAACTTTAGTCAAAGTCTTAGAATGTTCCACACCCTGAGACAATGTCCAATGGGGGGGTATTGTGTCGAAAACCAAAAAGTATTTGTTAAGGTCTTAGAATGTTCCAAACTCTGTGACAAAGTCCAAGGGGGGGGTATTGTGAAAACCAAAAAGTATTTGTTAAGGTCTTAGAATGTTCCAAACCCTGAGACAAAGTCCTAGGGGGGGGTATTGTGTAGAAAACCAAAAAGTATATGTTTTACCACATATTTAGTCAAAGTCTTAGAATGTTCCAAACCCTGAGACAAAGTCCAAGGGGGGGGTATTGTGTAGAAAACCAAAAAGTATATGTTTTACCACAAATTTAGTCAAAGTCTTAGAATGTTCCACACCCTGAGACAAAGTTCAAGGGGGGGGTATTGTGTCGAAAACAAAATAGTATATGTTTTACCACAACTTTAGTCAAAGTCTTAGAATGTTCCACACCCTGAGACAATGTCCAATGGGGGGGTATTGTGTCGAAAACCAAAAAGTATTTGTTAAGGTCTTAGAATGTTCCAAACTCTGTGACAAAGTCCAAGGGGGGGGTATTGTGAAAACCAAAAAGTATTTGTTAAGGTCTTAGAATGTTCCAAACCCTGAGACAAAGTCCAAGGGGGGGTATTGTGTAGAAAACCAAAAAGTATATGTTTTACCACAAATTTAGTCAAAGTCTTAGAATGTTCCACACCCTGAGACAAAGTCCAAGGGGGGGGTATTGTGTCGAAAACAAAATAGTATATGTTTTACCACAACTTTAGTCAAAGTCTTAGAATGTTCCACACCCTTTGACAAAGTCCAAGGGGGGGTATTGTGTAGAAAACCAAAAAGTATATGTTTTACCACAACTTTAGTCAAAGTCTTAGAATGTTCCACACCCTTTGACAAAGTCCAAGGGGGGGGTATTGTGTAGAAAACCAAAAAGTATATGTTTTACCACAACTTTAGTCAAAGTCTTAGAATGTTCCACACCCTGAGACAATGTCCAATGGGGGGGTATTGTGTCGAAAACCAAAAAGTATTTGTTAAGGTCTTAGAATGTTCCAAACCCTGTGACAAAGTCCAAGGGGGGGGGTATTGTGAAAACCAAAAAGTATTTGTTAAGGTCTTAGAATGTTCCAAACCCTGAGACAAAGTCCAAGGGGGGGGTATTGTGTAGAAAACCAAAAAGTATATGTTTTACCACAACTTTAGTCAAAGTCTTAGAATGTTCCACACCCTTTGACAAAGTCCAAGGGGGGGGTATTGTGTAGAAAACCAAAAAGTATATGTTTTACCACAACTTTAGTCAAAGTCTTAGAATGTTCCACACCCTTTGACAAAGTCCAAGGGGGGGGTATTGTGTAGAAAACCAAAAAGTATATGTTTTACCACAACTTTAGTCAAAGTCTTAGAATGTTCCACACCCTGAGACAATGTCCAATGGGGGGGTATTGTGTCGAAAACCAAAAAGTATTTGTTAAGGTCTTAGAATGTTCCAAACCCTGAGACAAAGTCCAAGGGGGGGGTATTGTGTAGAAAACCAAAAAGTATATGTTTTACCACAACTTTAGTCAAAGTCTTAGAATGTTCCACACCCTGAGACAATGTCCAATGGGGGGGTATTGTGTCGAAAACCAAAAAGTATTTGTTAAGGTCTTAGAATGTTCCAAACCCTGTGACAAAGTCCATGGGGGGGGTATTGTGAAAACCAAAAAATATTTGTTAAGGTCTTAGAATGTTCCAAACCCTGAGACAAAGTCCAAGGGGGGGGTATTGTGTCGAAAACCAAAAAGTATTTGTTAAGGTCTTAGAATGTTCCAAACCCTGAGACAAAGTCCAAGGGGGGGGGTATTGTGTAGAAAACCAAAAAGTATATGTTTTACCACAAATTTAGTCAAAGTCTTAGAATGTTCCACACCCTGAGACAAAGTCCAAGGGGGGGTATTGTGTCGAAAACAAAATAGTATATGTTTTACCACAACTTTAGTCAAAGTCTTAGAATGTTCCACACCCTTTGACAAAGTCCAAGGGGGGGGTATTGTGTAGAAAACCAAAAAGTATATGTTTTACCACAACTTTAGTCAAAGTCTTAGAATGTTCCACACCCTGAGACAATGTCCAATGGGGGGGTATTGTGTCGAAAACCAAAAAGTATTTGTTAAGGTCTTAGAATGTTCCAAACCCTGAGACAAAGTCCAAGGGGGGGGTATTGTGTAGAAAACCAAAAAGTATATGTTTTACCACAACTTTAGTCAAAGTCTTAGAATGTTCCACACCCTGAGACAATGTCCAATGGGGGGGTATTGTGTCGAAAACCAAAAAGTATTTGTTAAGGTCTTAGAATGTTCCAAACCCTGAGACAAAGTCCAAGGGGGGGTATTGTGTCGAAAACCAAAAAGTATTTGTTAAGGTCTTAGAATGTTCCAAACCCTGAGACAAAGTCCAAGGGGGGGGTATTGTGTAGAAAACCAAAAAGTATATGTTTTACCACAACTTTAGTCAAAGTCTTAGAATGTTCCACACCCTTTGACAAAGTCCAAGGGGGGGGTATTGTGTAGAAAACCAAAAAGTATATGTTTTACCACAACTTTAGTCAAAGTCTTAGAATGTTCCACACCCTTTGACAAAGTCCAAGGGGGGGGTATTGTGTCGAAAACAAAATAGTATATGTTTTACCACAACTTTAGTCAAAGTCTTAGAATGTTCCACACCCTTTGACAAAGTCCAAGGGGGGGGGGTATTGTGTAGAAAACCAAAAAGTATATGTTTTACCACAACTTTAGTCAAAGTCTTAGAATGTTCCACACCCTGAGACAATGTCCAATGGGGGGGTATTGTGTCGAAAACCAAAAAGTATTTGTTAAGGTCTTAGAATGTTCCAAACCCTGAGACAAAGTCCAAGGGGGGGTATTGTGTAGAAAACCAAAAAGTATATGTTTTACCACAACTTTAGTCAAAGTCTTAGAATGTTCCACACCCTGAGACAATGTCCAATGGGGGGGTATTGTGTCGAAAACCAAAAAGTATTTGTTAAGGTCTTAGAATGTTCCAAACCCTGTGACAAAGTCCAAGGGGGGGTATTGTGGAAAACTAAAAAGTATTTGTTAAGGTCTTAGAATGTTCCAAACCCTGAGACAAAGTCCAAGGGGGGGGTATTGTGTCGAAAACCAAAAAGTATTTGTTAAGGTCTTAGAATGTTCCAAACCCTGAGACAAAGTCCAAGGGGGGGGTATTGTGTCGAAAACAAAATAGTATATGTTTTACCACAACTTTAGTCAAAGTCTTAGAATGTTCCACACCCTTTGACAAAGTCCAATGGGGGGGTATTGTGTCGAAAACCAAAAAGTATTTGTTAAGGTCTTAGAATGTTCCACACCCTGAGACAAAGTCCAAGGGGGGGGGGTATTGTGTCGAAAACAAAATAGTATATGTTTTACCACAACTTTAGTCAAAGTCTTAGAATGTTCCACACCCTTTGACAAAGTCCAAGGGGGGGGTATTGTGTCGAAAACAAAATAGTATATGTTTTACCACAACTTTAGTCAAAGTCTTAGAATGTTCCACACCCTTTGACAAAGTCCAAGGGGGGGGGTATTGTGTAGAAAACCAAAAAGTATATGTTTTACCACAACTTTAGTCAAAGTCTTAGAATGTTCCACACCCTTTGACAAAGTCCAAGGGGGGGGGTATTGTGTAGAAAACCAAAAAGTATATGTTTTACCACAACTTTAGTCAAAGTCTTAGAATGTTCCACACCCTTTGACAAAGTCCAAGGGGGGTATTGTGTCGAAAACAAAATAGTATATGTTTTACCACAACTTTAGTCAAAGTCTTAGAATGTTCCACACCCTTTGACAAAGTCCAAGGGGGGGGTATTGTGTAGAAAACCAAAAAGTATATGTTTTACCACAACTTTAGTCAAAGTCTCAGAATGTTCCACACCCTGAGACAATGTCCAATGGGGGGGTATTGTGTCGAAAACCAAAAAGTATTTGTTAAGGTCTTAGAATGTTCCAAACCCTGAGACAAAGTCCAAGGGGGGGGTATTGTGTAGAAAACCAAAAAGTATATGTTTTACCACAACTTTAGTCAAAGTCTTAGAATGTTCCACACCCTGAGACAATGTCCAATGGGGGGGTATTGTGTCGAAAACCAAAAAGTATTTGTTAAGGTCTTAGAATGTTCCAAACCCTGTGACAAAGTCCAAGGGGGGGGTATTGTGAAAACTAAAAAGTATTTGTTAAGGTCTTAGAATGTTCCAAACCCTGAGACAAAGTCCAAGGGGGGGGGTATTGTGTCGAAAACCAAAAAGTATTTGTTAAGGTCTTAGAATGTTCCAAACCCTGAGACAAAGTCCAAGGGGGGGGTATTGTGTCGAAAACAAAATAGTATATGTTTTACCACAACTTTAGTCAAAGTCTTAGAATGTTCCACACCATGAGACAAAGTCCAATGGGGGGGTATTGTGTCGAAAACTAAAAAGTATGTGTTAAGGTCTTAGAATGTTCCAAACCCTGAGACAAAGTCCAAGGGGGGGTATTGTGTCGAAAACCAAAAAGTATTTGTTAAGGTCTTAGAATGTTCCAAACCCTGAGACAAAGTCCAAGGGGGGGGTATTGTGTCGAAAACCAAAAAGTATTTGTTAAGGTCTTAGAATGTTCCAAACCCTGAGACAAAGTCCAAGGGGGGGGGTATTGTGTAGAAAACCAAAAAGTATATGTTTTACCACAACTTTAGTCAAAGTCTTAGAATGTTCCACACCCTTTGACAAAGTCCAAGGGGGGGGTATTGTGTAGAAAACCAAAAAGTATATGTTTTACCACAACTTTAGTCAAAGTCTTAGAATGTTCCACACCCTTTGACAAAGTCCAAGGGGGGGGGTATTGTGTCGAAAACAAAATAGTATATGTTTTACCACAACTTTAGTCAAAGTCTTAGAATGTTCCACACCCTTTGACAAAGTCCAAGGGGGGGGGTATTGTGTAGAAAACCAAAAAGTATATGTTTTACCACAACTTTAGTCAAAGTCTTAGAATGTTCCACACCCTGAGACAATGTCCAATGGGGGGGTATTGTGTCGAAAACCAAAAAGTATTTGTTAAGGTCTTAGAATGTTCCAAACCCTGAGACAAAGTCCAAGGGGGGGGTATTGTGTAGAAAACCAAAAAGTATATGTTTTACCACAACTTTAGTCAAAGTCTTAGAATGTTCCACACCCTGAGACAATGTCCAATGGGGGGGTATTGTGTCGAAAACCAAAAAGTATTTGTTAAGGTCTTAGAATGTTCCAAACCCTGTGACAAAGTCCAAGGGGGGGGTATTGTGAAAACTAAAAAGTATTTGTTAAGGTCTTAGAATGTTCCAAACCCTGAGACAAAGTCCAAGGGGGGGGTATTGTGTCGAAAACCAAAAAGTATTTGTTAAGGTCTTAGAATGTTCCAAACCCTGAGACAAAGTCCAAGGGGGGGGTATTGTGTCGAAAACAAAATAGTATATATTTTACCACAACTTTAGTCAAAGTCTTAGAATGTTCCACACCATGAGACAAAGTCCAATGGGGGGGTATTGTGTCGAAAACCAAAAAGTATTTGTTAAGGTCTTAGAATGTTCCAAACCCTGAGACAAAGTCCAAGGGGGGGGTATTGTGTCGAAAACCAAAAAGTATTTGTTAAGGTCTTAGAATGTTCCAAACCCTGAGACAAAGTCCAAGGGGGGGGTATTGTGTCGAAAACAAAATAGTATATGTTTTACCACAACTTTAGTCAAAGTCTTAGAATGTTCCACACCCTTTGACAAAGTCCAATGGGGGGGTATTGTGTCGAAAACCAAAAAGTATTTGTTAAGGTCTTAGAATGTTCCACACCCTGAGATAAAGTCCAAGGGGGGGGGTATTGTGTCGAAAACAAAATAGTATATGTTTTACCACAACTTTAGTCAAAGTCTTAGAATGTTCCACACCCTTTGACAAAGTCCAAGGGGGGGGTATTGTGTCGAAAACAAAATAGTATATGTTTTACCACAACTTTAGTCAAAGTCTTAGAATGTTCCACACCCTTTGACAAAGTCCAAGGGGGGGGTATTGTGTAGAAAACCAAAAAGTATATGTTTTACCACAACTTTAGTCAAAGTCTTAGAATGTTCCACACCCTTTGACAAAGTCCAAGGGGGGGGGTATTGTGTAGAAAACCAAAAAGTATATGTTTTACCACAACTTTAGTCAAAGTCTTAGAATGTTCCACACCCTTTGACAAAGTCCAAGGGGGGGTATTGTGTCGAAAACAAAATAGTATATGTTTTACCACAACTTTAGTCAAAGTCTTAGAATGTTCCACACCCTTTGACAAAGTCCAAGGGGGGGTATTGTGTAGAAAACCAAAAAGTATATGTTTTACCACAACTTTAGTCAAAGTCTCAGAATGTTCCACACCCTGAGACAATGTCCAATGGGGGGGTATTGTGTCGAAAACCAAAAAGTATTTGTTAAGGTCTTAGAATGTTCCAAACCCTGAGACAAAGTCCAAGGGGGGGGGTATTGTGTAGAAAACCAAAAAGTATATGTTTTACCACAACTTTAGTCAAAGTCTTAGAATGTTCCACACCCTGAGACAATGTCCAATGGGGGGGTATTGTGTCGAAAACCAAAAAGTATTTGTTAAGGTCTTAGAATGTTCCAAACCCTGTGACAAAGTCCAAGGGGGGGGTATTGTGGAAAACTAAAAAGTATTTGTTAAGGTCTTAGAATGTTCCAAACCCTGAGACAAAGTCCAAGGGGGGGGTATTGTGTCGAAAACCAAAAAGTATTTGTTAAGGTCTTAGAATGTTCCAAACCCTGAGACAAAGTCCAAGGGGGGGGTATTGTGTCGAAAACAAAATAGTATATATTTTACCACAACTTTAGTCAAAGTCTTAGAATGTTCCACACCCTGTGACAAAGTCCAAGGGGGGGTATTGTGTCGAAAACCAAAAAGTATTTGTTAAGGTCTTAGAATGTTCCAAACCCTGAGACAAAGTCCAAGGGGGGGGTATTGTGTAGAAAACCAAAAAGTATATGTTTTACCACAAATTTAGTCAAAGTCTTAGAATGTTCCACACCCTGTGACAAAGTCCAAGGGGGGGGTATTGTGTCGAAAACAAAATAGTATATGTTTTACCACAACTTTAGTCAAAGTCTTAGAATGTTCCACACCCTTTGACAAAGTCCAAGGGGGGGGTATTGTGTAGAAAACCAAAAAGTATATGTTTTACCACAACTTTAGTCAAAGTCTTAGAATGTTCCACACCCTTTGACAAAGTCCAAGGGGGGGGTATTGTGTAGAAAACCAAAAAGTATATGTTTTACCACAACTTTAGTCAAAGTCTTAGAATGTTCCACACCCTTTGACAAAGTCCAAGGGGGGGGGGTATTGTGTCGAAAACAAAATAGTATATGTTTTACCACAACTTTAGTCAAAGTCTTAGAATGTTCCACACCCTTTGACAAAGTCCAAGGGGGGGTATTGTGTAGAAAACCAAAAAGTATATGTTTTACCACAACTTTAGTCAAAGTCTTAGAATGTTCCACACCCTGAGACAATGTCCAATGGGGGGGTATTGTGTCGAAAACCAAAAAGTATTTGTTAAGGTCTTAGAATGTTCCAAACCCTGAGACAAAGTCCAAGGGGGGGGGTATTGTGTAGAAAACCAAAAAGTATATGTTTTACCACAACTTTAGTCAAAGTCTTAGAATGTTCCACACCCTGAGACAATGTCCAATGGGGGGGTATTGTGTCGAAAACCAAAAAGTATTTGTTAAGGTCTTAGAATGTTCCAAACCCTGTGACAAAGTCCAAGGGGGGGTATTGTGGAAAACTAAAAAGTATTTGTTAAGGTCTTAGAATGTTCCAAACCCTGAGACAAAGTCCAAGGGGGGGGGTATTGTGTCGAAAACCAAAAAGTATTTGTTTTACCACAAAAGGTCTT
Organism: Drosophila siamana; assembly: GCA_035047445.1. Taxonomy (NCBI): domain Eukaryota; kingdom Metazoa; phylum Arthropoda; class Insecta; order Diptera; family Drosophilidae; genus Drosophila; species Drosophila siamana. The sequence continues at coordinate 66,236 of JAWNPP010000035.1, forward strand.
AGAATGTTCCAAACCCTGAGACAAAGTCCAAGGGGGGGGTATTGTGTCGAAAACAAAATAGTATATATTTTACCACAACTTTAGTCAAAGTCTTAGAATGTTCCACACCCTGTGACAAAGTCCAAGGGGGGGTATTGTGTGAAAACCAAAAAGTATTTGTTAAGGTCTTAGAATGTTCCAAACCCTGAGACAAAGTCCAAGGGGGGGTATTGTGTCGAAAACCAAAAAGTATTTGTTAAGGTCTTAGAATGTTCCAAACCCTGTGACAAAGTCCAAGGGGGGGGGTATTGTGTCGAAAACCAAAAAGTATTTGTTAAGGTCTTAGAATGTTCCAAACCCTGAGACAAAGTCCAAGGGGGGGGTATTGTGTAGAAAACCAAAAAGTATATGTTTTACCACAAATTTAGTCAAAGTCTTAGAATGTTCCACACCCTGAGACAAAGTCCAAGGGGGGGGTATTGTGTCGAAAACAAAATAGTATATGTTTTACCACAACTTTAGTCAAAGTCTTAGAATGTTCCACACCCTTTGACAAAGTCCAAGGGGGGGGTATTGTGTAGAAAACCAAAAAGTATTTGTTAAGGTCTTAGAATGTTCCAAACCCTGAGACAAAGTCCAAGGGGGGGGGTATTGTGTCGAAAACCAAAAAGTATTTGTTAAGGTCTTAGAATGTTCCAAACCCTGTGACAAAGTCCAAGCGGGGGGTATTGTGTCGAAAACCAAAAAGTATTTGTTAAGGTCTTAGAATGTTCCACACCCTGAGACAAAGTCCAAGGGGGGGGTATTGTGTCGAAAACAAAATAGTATATGTTTTACCACAACTTTAGTCAAAGTCTTAGAATGTTCCACACCCTTTGAATGTAATTGTATGTTTTACCACAACTTTAGTCAAAGTCTTAGAATGTTCCAAACCCTGTGACAAAGTCCAAGGGGGGGGTATTGTGTCGAAAACCAAAAAGTATTTGTTAAGGTCTTAGAATGTTCCAAACCCTGAGACAAAGTCCAAGGGGGGGGTATTGTGTCGAAAACAAAATAGTATATGTTTTACCACAACTTTAGTCAAAGTCTTAGAATGTTCCACACCCTTTGACAAGCGGGGGGTATTGTGTCGAAAACCAAAAAGTATTTGTTAAGGTCTTAGAATGTTCCAAACCCTGAGACAAAGTCCAAGGGTGGGGTATTGTGTAGAAAACCAAAAAGTATACGTTTTACCACAAATTTAGTCAAAGTCTTAGAATGTTCCACACCCTGAGACAAAGTCCAAGGGGGGGGTATTGTGTCGAAAACAAAATAGTATATGTTTTACCACAACTTTAGTCAAAGTCTTAGAATGTTCCACACCCTTTGATGTTTGTATGTTTTACCACAACTTTAGTCAAAGTCTTAGAATGTTCCAAACCCTGTGACAAAGTCCAAGGGGGGGGTATTGTGTCGAAAACCAAAAAGTATTTGTTAAGGTCTTAGAATGTTCCAAACCCTGAGACAAAGTCCAAGGGGGGGGTATTGTGTCGAAAACAAAATAGTATATGTTTTACCACAACTTTAGTCAAAGTCTTAGAATGTTCCACACCCTTTGACAAAGTCCAAGGGGGGGTATTGTGTAGAAAACCAAAAAGTATATGTTTTACCACAACTTTAGTCAAAGTCTTAGAATTTTCCACACCCTGAGACAATGTCCAATGGGGGGGTATTGTGTCGAAAACCAAAAAGTATTTGTTAAGGTCTTAGAATGTTCCAAACCCTGTGGCAAAGTCCAAGGGGGGGGTATTGTGAAAACCAAAAAGTATTTGTTAAGGTCTTAGAATGTTCCAAACCCTGAGACAAAGTCCAAGGGGGGGGTATTGTGTCGAAAACCAAAAAGTATTTGTTAAGGTCTTAGAATGTTCCAAACCCTGAGACAAAGTCCAAGGGGGGGGGTATTGTGTCGAAAACAAAATAGTATATGTTTTACCACAACTTTAGTCAAAGTCTTAGAATGTTCCACACCCTTTGACAAAGTCCAATGGGGGGGTATTGTGTCGAAAACCAAAAAGTATTTGTTAAGGTCTTAGAATGTTCCAAACCCTGAGACAAAATCCAAGGGGGGTATTGTGTCGAAAACCAAAAAGTATTTGTTAAGGTCTTAGAATGTTCCAAACCCTGAGACAAAGTCCAAGGGGGGGTATTGTGTCGAAAACAAAATAGTATATGTTTTACCACAACTTTAGTCAAAGTCTTAGAATGTTCCACACCCTTTGACAAAGTCCAATGGGGGGTATTGTGTCGAAAACAAAATAGTATATGTTTTACTACAACTTTAGTCAAAGTCTTAGAATGTTCCACACCCTGAGACAAAGTCCAATGGGGGGGTATTGTGTCGAAAACCAAAAAGTATTTGTTAAGGTCTTAGAATGTTCCAAACCCTGTGACAAAGTCCAAGGGGGGGTATTGTGAAAACCAAAAAGTATTTGTTAAGGTCTTAGAATGTTCCAAACCCTGAGACAAAGTCCAAGGGGGGGGTATTGTGTAGAAAACCAAAAAGTATATGTTTTACCACAAATTTAGTCAAAGTCTTAGAATGTTCCACACCCTGAGACAAAGTCCAAGGGGGGGGTATTGTGTCGAAAACAAAATAGTATATGTTTTACCACAACTTTAGTCAAAGTCTTAGAATGTTCCAAACCCTGAGACAAAGTCCAAGGGGGGGGGTATTGTGTAGAAAACCAAAAAGTATATGTTTTACCACAAATTTAGTCAAAGTCTTAGAATGTTCCACACCCTTTGACAAAGTCCAAGGGGGGGGGTATTGTGTCGAAAACAAAATAGTATATGTTTTACCACAACTTTAGTCAAAGTCTTAGAATGTTCCACACCCTTTGACAAAGTCCAAGGGGGGGGTATTGTGTAGAAAACCAAAAAGTATTTGTTAAGGTCTTAGAATGTTCCAAACCCTGAGACAAAGTCCAAGGGGGGGTATTGTGTCGAAAACCAAAAAGTATTTGTTTACAAATAAAGGTCTTAGAATGTTCCAAACCCTGTGACAAAGTCCAAGGGGGGGGGTATTGTGTCGAAAACCAAAAAGTATTTGTTAAGGTCTTAGAATGTTCCACATCCTGAGACAAAGTCCAATGGTGGGGTATTGTGTTGAAAACCAAATAGTATATGTTTTACCACAACTTTAGTCAAAGTCTTAGAATGTTCCACACCCTGAGACAATGTCCAATGGGGGGGTATTGTGTCGAAAACCAAAAAGTATTTGTTAAGGTCTTAGAATGTTCCAAACCCTGTGACAAAGTCCAAGGGGGGGGTATTGTGAAAACTAAAAAGTATTTGTTAAGGTCTTAGAATGTTCCAAACCCTGAGACAAAGTCCAAGGGGGGGGTATTGTGTCGAAAACCAAAAAGTATTTGTTAAGGTCTTAGAATGTTCCAAACCCTGAGACAAAATCCAAGGGGGGGTATTGTGTCGAAAACAAAATAGTATATATTTTACCACAACTTTAGTCAAAGTCTTAGAATGTTCCACACCCTGTGACAAAGTCCAAGGGGGGGGTATTGTGTCGAAAACCAAAAAGTATTTGTTAAGGTCTTAGAATGTTCCAAACCCTGAGACAAAGTCCAAGGGGGGGTATTGTGTCGAAAACAAAATAGTATATGTTTTACCACAACTTTAGTCAAAGTCTTAGAATGTTCCAAACCCTTTGACAAAGTCCAAGGGGGGGAATTGTGTAGAAAACCAAAAAGTATATGTTTTACCACAACTTTAGTCAAAGTCTTAGAATGTTCCACACCCTGAGACAATGTCCAATGGGGGGGTATTGTGTCGAAAACCAAAAAGTATTTGTTAAGGTCTTAGAATGTTCCACACCCTGAGACAAAGTCCAAGGGGGGGTATTGTGTAGAAAACCAAAAAGTATATGTTTTACCACAACTTTAGTCAAAGTCTTAGAATGTTCCACACCCTGAGACAATGTCCAATGGGGGGGTATTGTGTCGAAAACCAAAAAGTATTTGTTAAGGTCTTAGAATGTTCCACACCCTGAGACAAAGTCCAAGGGGGGGTATTGTGTAGAAAACCAAAATAGTATATGTTTTACCACAACTTTAGTCAAAGTCTTAGAATGTTCCACACCCTTTGACAAAGTCCAAGGGGGGGGGTATTGTGTCGAAAACAAAATAGTATATGTTTTACCACAACTTTAGTCAAAGTCTTAGAATGTTCCACACCCTTTGACAAAGTCCAAGGGGGGTATTGTGTAGAAAACCAAAAAGTATATGTTTTACCACAACTTTAGTCAAAGTCTTAGAATGTTCCATACCCTGAGACAATGTCCAATGGGGGGGTATTGTGTCGAAAACCAAAAAGTATTTGTTAAGGTCTTAGAATGTTCCAAACCCTGAGACAAAGTCAAAGGGGGGGTATTGTGTAGAAAACCAAAAAGTATATGTTTTACCACAACTTTAGTCAAAGTCTTAGAATGTTCCACACCCTGAGACAATGTCCAATGGGGGGGTATTGTGTCGAAAACCAAAAAGTATTTGTTAAGGTCTTAGAATGTTCCAAACCCTGTGACAAAGTCCAAGGGGGGGGGTATTGTGAAAACTAAAAAGTATTTGTTAAGGTCTTAGAATGTTCCAAACCCTGAGACAAAGTCCAAGGGGGGGTATTGTGTCGAAAACCAAAAAGTATTTGTTAAGGTCTTAGAATGTTCCAAACCCTGTGACAAAGTCCAAGGGGGGGGTATTGTGTCGAAAACAAAATAGTATATGTTTTACCACAACTTTAGTCAAAGTCTTAGAATGTTCCACACCCTTTGACAAAGTCCAATGGGGGGGTATTGTGTCGAAAACAAAATAGTATATGTTTTACTACAACTTTAGTCAAAGTCTTAGAATGTTCCACACCCTGAGACAAAGTCCAATGGGGGGGTATTGTGTCGAAAACCAAAAAGTATTTGTTAAGGTCTTAGAATGTTCCAAACCCTGTGACAAAGTCCAAGGGGGGGGTATTGTGAAAACCAAAAAGTATTTGTTAAGGTCTTAGAATGTTCCAAACCCTGAGACAAAGTCCAAGGGGGGGGTATTGTGTAGAAAACCAAAAAGTATATGTTTTACCACAAATTTAGTCAAAGTCTTAGAATGTTCCACACCCTGAGACAAAGTCCAAGGGGGGGGTATTGTGTCGAAAACAAAATAGTATATGTTTTACCACAACTTTAGTCAAAGTCTTAGAATGTTCCACACCCTGTGACAAAGTCCAAGGGGGGGTATTGTGTAGAAAACCAAAAAGTATTTGTTTAAAAAGGTCTTAGAATGTTCCAAACCCTGAGACAAAGTCCAAGGGGGGGGTATTGTGTCGAAAACAAAATAGTATATGTTTTACCACAACTTTAGTCAAAGTCTTAGAATGTTCCACACCCTTTGACAAAGTCCAAGGGGGGGTATTGTGTAGAAAACCAAAAAGTATATGTTTTACCACAACTTTAGTCAAAGTCTTAGAATGTTCCACACCCTGAGACAATGTCCAAGGGGGGGTATTGTGTCGAAAACCAAAAAGTATTTGTTTACCACAACTAAGGTCTTAGAATGTTCCACACCCTGAGACAAAGTCCAAGGGGGGGGTATTGTGTAGAAAACCAAAAAGTATATGTTTTACCACAACTTTAGTCAAAGTCTTAGAATGTTCCACACCCTGAGACAATGTCCAATGGGGGGGTATTGTGTCGAAAACCAAAAAGTATTTGTTAAGGTCTTAGAATGTTCCACACCCTGAGACAAAGTCCAAGGGGGGGTATTGTGTCGAAAACAAAATAGTATATGTTTTACCACAACTTTAGTCAAAGTCTTAGAATGTTCCACACCCTGTGACAAAGTCCAAGGGGGGGGGTATTGTGTCGAAAACAAAAAAGTATATGTTTTACCACAACTTTAGTCAAAGTCTTAGAATGTTCCACACCCTTTGACAAAGTCCAAGGGGGGGTATTGTGTAGAAAACCAAAAAGTATATGTTTTACCACAACTTTAGTCAAAGTCTTAGAATGTTCCACACCCTGAGACAAAGTCCAAGGGGGGGGTATTGTGTCGAAAACCAAAAAGTATTTGTTAAGGTCTTAGAATGTTCCAAACCCTGAGACAAAGTCCAAGGGGGGGTATTGTGTAGAAAACCAAAAAGTATATGTTTTACCACAAATTTAGTCAAAGTCTTAGAATGTTCCACACCCTGAGACAATGTCCAATGGGGGGTATTGTGTCGAAAACCAAAAAGTATTTGTTAAGGTCTTAGAATGTTCCAAACCCTGTGACAAAGTCCAAGGGGGGGGGGTATTGTGTCGAAAACTAAAAAGTATTTGTTAAAAAAGGTCTTAGAATGTTCCAAACCCTGAGACAAAGTCCAAGGGGGGGGTATTGTGTCGAAAACCAAAAAGTATTTGTTAAGGTCTTAGAATGTTCCAAACCCTGAGACAAAGTCCAAGGGGGGGGTATTGTGTCGAAAACAAAATAGTATATGTTTTACCACAACTTTAGTCAAAGTCTTAGAATGTTCCACACCCTTTGACAAAGTCCAATGGGGGGTATTGTGTCGAAAACAAAATAGTATATGTTTTACCACAACTTTAGTCAAAGTCTTAGAATGTTCCACACCCTGAGACAAAGTCCAATGGGGGGGTATTGTGTCGAAAACCAAAAAGTATTTGTTAAGGTCTTAGAATGTTCCAAACCCTGTGACAAAGTCCAAGGGGGGGGTATTGTGTCGAAAACCAAAAAGTATTTGTTAAGGTCTTAGAATGTTCCAAACCCTGAGACAAAGTCCAAGGGGGGGTATTGTGTAGAAAACCAAAAAGTATATGTTTTACCACAAATTTAGTCAAAGTCTTAGAATGTTCCACACCCTGAGACAATGTCCAATGGGGGGGTATTGTGTCGAAAACCAAAAAGTATTTGTTAAGGTCTTAGAATGTTCCAAACCCTGAGACAAAGTCAAAGGGGGGGGTATTGTGTAGAAAACCAAAAAGTATATGTTTTACCACAACTTTAGTCAAAGTCTTAGAATGTTCCACACCCTTTGACAAAGTCCAAGGGGGGGGTATTGTGTCGAAAACAAAATAGTATATGTTTTACCACAACTTTAGTCAAAGTCTTAGAATGTTCCACACCCTTTGACAAAGTCCAAGGGGGGGGGTATTGTGTAGAAAACCAAAAAGTATATGTTTTACCACAACTTTAGTCAAAGTCTTAGAATGTTCCACACCCTGAGACAATGTCCAATGGGGGGGTATTGTGTCGAAAACCAAAAAGTATTTGTTAAGGTCTTAGAATGTTCCAAACCCTGAGACAAAGTCCAAGGGGGGGGTATTGTGTAGAAAACCAAAAAGTATATGTTTTACCACAACTTTAGTCAAAGTCTTAGAATGTTCCACACCCTGAGACAATGTCCAATGGGGGGGTATTGTGTCGAAAACCAAAAAGTATTTGTTAAGGTCTTAGAATGTTCCAAACCCTGAGACAAAGTCCAAGGGGGGGGTATTGTGAAAACCAAAAAGTATTTGTTAAGGTCTTAGAATGTTCCAAACCCTGAGACAAAGTCCAAGGGGGGGGTATTGTGTCGAAAACCAAAAAGTATTTGTTAAGGTCTTAGAATGTTCCAAACCCTGTGACAAAGTCCAAGGGGGGGTATTGTGTCGAAAACAAAATAGTATATGTTTTACCACAACTTTAGTCAAAGTCTTAGAATGTTCCACACCCTTTGACAAAGTCCAATGGGGGGGTATTGTGTCGAAAACAAAATAGTATATGTTTTACTACAACTTTAGTCAAAGTCTTAGAATGTTCCACACCCTGAGACAAAGTCCAATGGGGGGGTATTGTGTCGAAAACCAAAAAGTATTTGTTAAGGTCTTAGAATGTTCCAAACCCTGTGACAAAGTCCAAGGGGGGGGTATTGTGAAAACCAAAAAGTATTTGTTAAGGTCTTAGAATGTTCCAAACCCTGAGACAAAGTCCAAGGGGGGGGTATTGTGTAGAAAACCAAAAAGTATATGTTTTACCACAAATTTAGTCAAAGTCTTAGAATGTTCCACACCCTGAGACAAAGTCCAAGGGGGGGTATTGTGTCGAAAACAAAATAGTATATGTTTTACCACAACTTTAGTCAAAGTCTTAGAATGTTCCACACCCTTTGACAAAGTCCAAGGGGGGGGAATTGTGTAGAAAACCAAAAAGTATATGTTTTACCACAACTTTAGTCAAAGTCTTAGAATGTTCCACACCCTGAGACAATGTCCAATGGGGGGTATTGTGTCGAAAACCAAAAAGTATTTGTTAAGGTCTTAGAATGTTCCACACCCTGAGACAAAGTCCAAGGGGGGGGGGTATTGTGTAGAAAACCAAAAAGTATATGTTTTACCACAACTTTAGTCAAAGTCTTAGAATGTTCCACACCCTGAGACAAAGTCCAAGGGGGGGGTATTGTGTCGAAAACAAAATAGTATATGTTTTACCACAACTTTAGTCAAAGTCTTAGAATGTTCCACACCCTGAGACAAAGTCCAAGGGGGGGGGGGGGGTATTGTGTCGAAAACAAAATAGTATATGTTTTACCACAACTTTAGTCAAAGTCTTAGAATGTTCCAAACCCTGAGACAAAGTCCAAGGGGGGGGTATTGTGTAGAAAACCAAAAAGTATATGTTTTACCACAACTTTAGTCAAAGTCTTAGAATGTTCCACACCCTGAGACAATGTCCAATGGGGGGGTATTGTGTCGAAAACCAAAAAGTATTTGTTAAGGTCTTAGAATGTTCCAAACCCTGTGACAAAGTCCAAGGGGGGGTATTGTGAAAACCAAAAAGTATTTGTTAAGGTCTTAGAATGTTCCAAACCCTGAGACAAAGTCCAAGGGGGGGGGTATTGTGTAGAAAACCAAAAAGTATATGTTTTACCACAAATTTAGTCAAAGTCTTAGAATGTTCCACACCCTGAGACAAAGTCCAAGGGGGGGGGTATTGTGTCGAAAACAAAATAGTATATGTTTTACCACAACTTTAGTCAAAGTCTTAGAATGTTCCACACCCTTTGACAAAGTCCAAGGGGGGGGGTATTGTGTAGAAAACCAAAAAGTATTTGTTAAGGTCTTAGAATGTTCCAAACCCTGAGACAAAGTCCAAGGGGGGGGGTATTGTGTCGAAAACCAAAAAGTATTTGTTAAGGTCTTAGAATGTTCCAAACCCTGTGACAAAGTCCAAGCGGGGGGTATTGTGTCGAAAACCAAAAAGTATTTGTTAAGGTCTTAGAATGTTCCAAACCCTGAGACAAAGTCCAAGGGTGGGGTATTGTGTAGAAAACCAAAAAGTATACGTTTTACCACAAATTTAGTCAAAGTCTTAGAATGTTCCACACCCTGAGACAAAGTCCAAGGGGGGGGTATTGTGTCGAAAACAAAATAGTATATGTTTTACCACAACTTTAGTCAAAGTCTTAGAATGTTCCACACCCTTTGATGTTTGTATGTTTTACCACAACTTTAGTCAAAGTCTTAGAATGTTCCAAACCCTGTGACAAAGTCCAAGGGGGGGGTATTGTGTCGAAAACCAAAAAGTATTTGTTAAGGTCTTAGAATGTTCCAAACCCTGAGACAAAGTCCAAGGGGGGGGTATTGTGTCGAAAACAAAATAGTATATGTTTTACCACAACTTTAGTCAAAGTCTTAGAATGTTCCACACCCTTTGACAAGCGGGGGGTATTGTGTCGAAAACCAAAAAGTATTTGTTAAGGTCTTAGAATGTTCCAAACCCTGAGACAAAGTCCAAGGGTGGGGTATTGTGTAGAAAACCAAAAAGTATACGTTTTACCACAAATTTAGTCAAAGTCTTAGAATGTTCCACACCCTGAGACAAAGTCCAAGGGGGGGGTATTGTGTCGAAAACAAAATAGTATATGTTTTACCACAACTTTAGTCAAAGTCTTAGAATGTTCCACACCCTTTGATGTTTGTATGTTTTACCACAACTTTAGTCAAAGTCTTAGAATGTTCCAAACCCTGTGACAAAGTCCAAGGGGGGGGGTATTGTGTCGAAAACCAAAAAGTATTTGTTAAGGTCTTAGAATGTTCCAAACCCTGAGACAAAGTCCAAGGGGGGGGTATTGTGTCGAAAACAAAATAGTATATGTTTTACCACAACTTTAGTCAAAGTCTTAGAATGTTCCACACCCTTTGACAAAGTCCAAGGGGGGGGGGTATTGTGTAGAAAACCAAAAAGTATATGTTTTACCACAACTTTAGTCAAAGTCTTAGAATGTTCCACACCCTGAGACAATGTCCAATGGGGGGGTATTGTGTCGAAAACCAAAAAGTATTTGTTAAGGTCTTAGAATGTTCCAAACCCTGAGACAAAGTCCAAGGGGGGGGTATTGTGTAGAAAACCAAAAAGTATATGTTTTACCACAACTTTAGTCAAAGTCTTAGAATTTTCCACACCCTGAGACAATGTCCAATGGGGGGGTATTGTGTCGAAAACCAAAAAGTATTTGTTAAGGTCTTAGAATGTTCCAAACCCTGTGGCAAAGTCCAAGGGGGGGGGTATTGTGAAAACCAAAAAGTATTTGTTAAGGTCTTAGAATGTTCCAAACCCTGAGACAAAGTCCAAGGGGGGGGGGGGTATTGTGTCGAAAACCAAAAAGTATTTGTTAAGGTCTTAGAATGTTCCAAACCCTGAGACAAAGTCCAAGGGGGGGGTATTGTGTCGAAAACAAAATAGTATATGTTTTACCACAACTTTAGTCAAAGTCTTAGAATGTTCCACACCCTTTGACAAAGTCCAATGGGGGGGGTATTGTGTCGAAAACCAAAAAGTATTTGTTAAGGTCTTAGAATGTTCCAAACCCTGAGACAAAATCCAAGGGGGGGGGTATTGTGTCGAAAACCAAAAAGTATTTGTTAAGGTCTTAGAATGTTCCAAACCCTGAGACAAAGTCCAAGGGGGGGTATTGTGTCGAAAACAAAATAGTATATGTTTTACCACAACTTTAGTCAAAGTCTTAGAATGTTCCACACCCTTTGACAAAGTCCAATGGGGGGGTATTGTGTCGAAAACAAAATAGTATATGTTTTACTACAACTTTAGTCAAAGTCTTAGAATGTTCCACACCCTGAGACAAAGTCCAATGGGGGGGTATTGTGTCGAAAACCAAAAAGTATTTGTTAAGGTCTTAGAATGTTCCAAACCCTGTGACAAAGTCCAAGGGGGGGGGTATTGTGAAAACCAAAAAGTATTTGTTAAGGTCTTAGAATGTTCCAAACCCTGAGACAAAGTCCAAGGGGGGGGTATTGTGTAGAAAACCAAAAAGTATATGTTTTACCACAAATTTAGTCAAAGTCTTAGAATGTTCCACACCCTGAGACAAAGTCCAAGGGGGGGGGGTATTGTGTCGAAAACAAAATAGTATATGTTTTACCACAACTTTAGTCAAAGTCTTAGAATGTTCCAAACCCTGAGACAAAGTCCAAGGGGGGGGGTATTGTGTAGAAAACCAAAAAGTATATGTTTTACCACAAATTTAGTCAAAGTCTTAGAATGTTCCACACCCTTTGACAAAGTCCAAGGGGGGGGTATTGTGTCGAAAACAAAATAGTATATGTTTTACCACAACTTTAGTCAAAGTCTTAGAATGTTCCACACCCTTTGACAAAGTCCAAGGGGGGGGGTATTGTGTAGAAAACCAAAAAGTATTTGTTAAGGTCTTAGAATGTTCCAAACCCTGAGACAAAGTCCAAGGGGGGGGGTATTGTGTCGAAAACCAAAAAGTATTTGTTAAGGTCTTAGAATGTTCCAAACCCTGTGACAAAGTCCAAGGGGGGGGGTATTGTGTCGAAAACCAAAAAGTATTTGTTAAGGTCTTAGAATGTTCCAAACCCTGAGACAAAGTCCAAGGGTGGGGTATTGTGTAGAAAACCAAAAAGTATATGTTTTACCACAAATTTAGTCAAAGTCTTAGAATGTTCCACACCCTGAGACAAAGTCCAAGGGGGGGGTATTGTGTCGAAAACAAAATAGTATATGTTTTACCACAACTTTAGTCAAAGTCTTAGAATGTTCCACACCCTTTGACAAAGTCCAAGGGGGGGGGTATTGTGTAGAAAACCAAAAAGTATATGTTTTACCACAACTTTAGTCAAAGTCTTAGAATGTTCCACACCCTTTGACAAAGTCCAAGGGGGGGGTATTGTGTAGAAAACCAAAAAGTATATGTTTTACCACAACTTTAGTCAAAGTCTTAGAATGTTCCAAACCCTGTGACAAAGTCCAAGGGGGGGGTATTGTGTAGAAAACCAAAAAGTATTTGTTAAGGTCTTAGAATGTTCCAAACCCTGAGACAAAGTCCAAGGGGGGGGTATTGTGTAGAAAACCAAAAAGTATATGTTTTACCACAACTTTAGTCAAAGTCTTAGAATTTTCCACACCCTGAGACAATGTCCAATGGGGGGGTATTGTGAAAACCAAAAAGTATTTGTTAAGGTCTTAGAATGTTCCAAACCCTGACACAAAGTCCAAGGGGGGGGTATTGTGTAGAAAACCAAAAAGTATATGTTTTACCACAAATTTAGTCAAAGTCTTAGAATGTTCCACACCCTGAGACAAAGTCCAAGGGGGGGGTATTGTGTCGAAAACCAAAAAGTATTTGTTTTACCACAACTTTAGTCAAAGTCTTAGAATGTTCCAAACCCTGAGACAAAGTCCAAGGGGGGGGTATTGTGTAGAAAACCAAAAAGTATATGTTTTACCACAAATTTAGTCAAAGTCTTAGAATGTTCCACACCCTGAGACAAAGTCCAAGGGGGGGGTATTGTGTCGAAAACAAAATAGTATATGTTTTACCACAACTTTAGTCAAAGTCTTAGAATGTTCCACACCCTTTGACAAAGTCCAAGGGGGGGGTATTGTGTAGAAAACCAAAAAGTATTTGTTAAGGTCTTAGAATGTTCCAAACCCTGAGACAAAGTCCAAGGGGGGGGTATTGTGTCGAAAACCAAAAAGTATTTGTTTTACCAAAATTTAGAAGGTCTTAGAATGTTCCAAACCCTGTGACAAAGTCCAAGGGGGGGGTATTGTGTCGAAAACCAAAAAGTATTTGTTAAAGGTCTTAGAATGTTCCAAACCCTGAGACAAAGTCCAAGGGGGGGGTATTGTGTCGAAAACAAAATAGTATATGTTTTACCACAAATTTAGTCAAAGTCTTAGAATGTTCCACACCCTGAGACAAAGTCCAAGGGGGGGGTATTGTGTCGAAAACAAAATAGTATATGTTTTACCACAACTTTAGTCAAAGTCTTAGAATGTTCCACACCCTTTGACAAAGTCCAAGGGGGGGGTATTGTGTAGAAAACCAAAAAGTATATGTTTTACCACAACTTTAGTCAAAGTCTTAGAATGTTCCACACCCTTTGACAAAGTCCAAGGGGGGGGTATTGTGTAGAAAACCAAAAAGTATATGTTTTACCACAACTTTAGTCAAAGTCTTAGAATGTTCCAAACCCTGTGACAAAGTCCAATGGGGGGGTATTGTGTAGAAAACCAAAAAGTATTTGTTAAGGTCTTAGAATGTTCCAAACCCTGAGACAAAGTCCAAGGGGGGGGTATTGTGTAGAAAACCAAAAAGTATATGTTTTACCACAACTTTAGTCAAAGTCTTAGAATGTTCCACACCCTGAGACAATGTCCAATGGGGGGGTATTGTGTCGAAAACCAAAAAGTATTTGTTTACACAAAGGTCTTAGAATGTTCCAAACCCTGTGACAAAGTCCAAGGGGGGGGTATTGTGTGAAAACCAAAAAGTATTTGTTAAGGTCTTAGAATGTTCCAAACCCTGAGACAAAGTCCAAGGGGGGGGGTATTGTGTCGAAAACCAAAAAGTATTTGTTAAAAAGGTCTTAGAATGTTCCAAACCCTGAGACAAAGTCCAAGGGGGGGGGTATTGTGTCGAAAACAAAATAGTATATGTTTTACCACAACTTTAGTCAAAGTCTTAGAATGTTCCACACCCTTTGACAAAGTCCAAGGGGGGGGAATTGTGTAGAAAACCAAAAAGTATATGTTTTACCACAACTTTAGTCAAAGTCTTAGAATGTTCCACACCCTGAGACAATGTCCAATGGGGGGGTATTGTGTCGAAAACCAAAAAGTATTTGTTAAGGTCTTAGAATGTTCCACACCCTGTGACAAAGTCCAAGGGGGGGGGTATTGTGTAGAAAACCAAAAAGTATATGTTTTACCACAACTTTAGTCAAAGTCTTAGAATGTTCCACACCCTGAGACAAAGTCCAAGGGGGGGGTATTGTGTCGAAAACAAAATAGTATATGTTTTACCACAACTTTAGTCAAAGTCTTAGAATGTTCCACACCCTGAGACAAAGTCCAAGGGGGGGGGTATTGTGTCGAAAACAAAATAGTATATGTTTTACCACAACTTTAGTCAAAGTCTTTGAATGTTCCACACCCTTTGACAAAGTCCAAGGGGGGGGTATTGTGTAGAAAACCAAAAAGTATATGTTTTACCACAACTTTAGTCAAAGTCTTAGAATGTTCCACACCCTGAGACAATGTCCAATGGGGGGGTATTTTGTCGAAAACCAAAAAGTATTTGTTAAGGTCTTAGAATGTTCCAAACCCTGAGACAAAGTCCAAGGGGGGGGTATTGTGTAGAAAACCAAAAAGTATATGTTTTACCACAACTTTAGTCAAAGTCTTAGAATGTTCCACACCCTGAGACAATGTCCAATGGGGGGGTATTGTGTCGAAAACCAAAAAGTATTTGTTAAGGTCTTAGAATGTTCCAAACCCTGTGACAAAGTCCAAGGGGGGGTATTGTGAAAACCAAAAAGTATTTGTTAAGGTCTTAGAATGTTCCAAACCCTGAGACAAAGTCCAAGGGGGGGGTATTGTGTCGAAAACAAAAAAGTATATGTTTTACCACAACTTTAGTCAAAGTCTTAGAATGTTCCACACCCTGAGACAAAGTCCAAGGGGGGGGGTATTGTGTAGAAAACAAAAAAGTATTTGTTTTACCACAACTTTAGTCAAAGTCTTAGAATGTTCCACACCCTTTGACAAAGTCCAATGGGGGGGTATTGTGTCGAAAACCAAAAAGTATTTGTTAAGGTCTTAGAATGTTCCAAACCCTGAGACAAAGTCCAAGGGGGGGGTATTGTGTAGAAAACCAAAAAGTATTTGTTAAGGTCTTAGAATGTTCCAAACCCTGAGACAAAGTCCAAGGGGGGGGGTATTGTGTCGAAAACCAAAAAGTATTTGTTAAGGTCTTAGAATGTTCCAAACCCTGTGACAAAGTCCAAGGGGGGGGTATTGTGTCGAAAACAAAATAGTATTTGTTTTACCACAACTTTAGTCAAAGTCTTAGAATGTTCCACACCCTTAGACAAAGTCCAATGGGGGGGTATTGTGTCGAAAACAAAATAGTATATGTTTTACCACAACTTTAGTCAAAGTCTTAGAATGTTCCACACCCTGAGACAAAGTCCAAGGGGGGGTATTGTGTAGAAAACCAAAAAGTATTTGTTAAGGTCTTAGAATGTTCCAAACCCTGAGACAAAGTCCAAGGGGGGGGTATTGTGTAGAAAACCAAAAAGTATATGTTTTACAACAAATTTAGTCAAAGTCTTAGAATGTTCCACACCCTGAGACAAAGTCCAAGGGGGGGGTATTGTGTCGAAAACAAAATAGTATATGTTTTACCACAACTTTAGTCAAAGTCTTAGAATGTTCCACACCCTTTGACAAAGTCCAAGGGGGGGGAATTGTGTAGAAAACCAAAAAGTATATGTTTTACCACAACTTTAGTCAAAGTCTTAGAATGTTCCACACCCTGAGACAATGTCCAATGGGGGGGTATTGTGTCGAAAACCAAAAAGTATTTGTTAAGGTCTTAGAATGTTCCACACCCTGTGACAAAGTCCAAGGGGGGGGTATTGTGTAGAAAACCAAAAAGTATATGTTTTACCACAACTTTAGTCAAAGTCTTAGAATGTTCCACACCCTGAGACAAAGTCCAAGGGGGGGGGGGTATTGTGTCGAAAACAAAATAGTATATGTTTTACCACAACTTTAGTCAAAGTCTTAGAATGTTCCACACCCTGAGACAAAGTCCAAGGGGGGGGGGTATTGTGTCGAAAACAAAATAGTATATGTTTTACCACAACTTTAGTCAAAGTCTTTGAATGTTCCACACCCTTTGACAAAGTCCAAGGGGGGGGTATTGTGTAGAAAACCAAAAAGTATATGTTTTACCACAACTTTAGTCAAAGTCTTAGAATGTTCCACACCCTGAGACAATGTCCAATGGGGGGGTATTTTGTCGAAAACCAAAAAGTATTTGTTAAGGTCTTAGAATGTTCCAAACCCTGAGACAAAGTCCAAGGGGGG
This sequence comes from Drosophila siamana, assembly GCA_035047445.1. Taxonomy (NCBI): domain Eukaryota; kingdom Metazoa; phylum Arthropoda; class Insecta; order Diptera; family Drosophilidae; genus Drosophila; species Drosophila siamana. The sequence goes on from JAWNPP010000035.1 coordinate 82,642, forward strand.
GTATTGTGTAGAAAACCAAAAAGTATATGTTTTACCACAACTTTAGTCAAAGTCTTAGAATGTTCCACACCCTGAGACAATGTCCAATGGGGGGGTATTGTGTCGAAAACCAAAAAGTATTTGTTAAGGTCTTAGAATGTTCCAAACCCTGTGACAAAGTCCAAGGGGGGGGTATTGTGAAAACCAAAAAGTATTTGTTAAGGTCTTAGAATGTTCCAAACCCTGAGACAAAGTCCAAGGGGGGGGTATTGTGTAGAAAACCAAAAAGTATATGTTTTACCACAAATTTAGTCAAAGTCTTAGAATGTTCCACACCCTGAGACAAAGTCCAAGGGGGGGGGTATTGTGTCGAAAACAAAATAGTATATGTTTTACCACAACTTTAGTCAAAGTCTTAGAATGTTCCACACCCTTTGACAAAGTCCAAGGGGGGGTATTGTGTAGAAAACCAAAAAGTATTTGTTAAGGTCTTAGAATGTTCCAAACCCTGAGACAAAGTCCAAGGGGGGTATTGTGTCGAAAACCAAAAAGTATATGTTTTACCACAACTTTAGTCAAAGTCTTAGAATGTTCCACACCCTGTGACAAAGTCCAAGGGGGGGGGTATTGTGTCGAAAACCAAAAAGTATTTGTTAAGGTCTTAGAATGTTCCAAACCCTGAGACAAAGTCCAAGGGGGGGGGTATTGTGTCGAAAACCAAAAAGTATTTGTTAAGGTCTTAGAATGTTCCAAACCCTGAGACAAAGTCCAAGGGGGGGGGTATTGTGTCGAAAACAAAATAGTATATGTTTTACCACAACTTTAGTCAAAGTCTTAGAATGTTCCACACCCTTTGACAAAGTCCAATGGGGAGGTATTGTGTCGAAAACAAAATAGTATATGTTTTACCACAACTTTAGTCAAAGTCTTAGAATGTTCCACACCCTTTGACAAAGTCCAATGGGGAGGTATTGTGTCGAAAACAAAATAGTATATGTTTTACTACAACTTTAGTCAAAGTCTTAGAATGTTCCACACCCTGACACAAAGTCCAATGGGGGGGTATTGTGTAGAAAACCAAAAAGTATTTGTTAAGGTCTTAGAATGTTCCAAACCCTGAGACAAAGTCCAAGGGGGGGGTATTGTGTAGAAAACCAAAAAGTATATGTTTTACAACAAATTTAGTCAAAGTCTTAGAATGTTCCACACCCTGAGACAAAGTCCAAGGGGGGGGTATTGTGTCGAAAACAAAATAGTATATGTTTTACCACAACTTTAGTCAAAGTCTTAGAATGTTCCACACCCTGAGACAAAGTCCAAGGGGGGGGGGAATTGTGTAGAAAACCAAAAAGTATATGTTTTACCACAACTTTAGTCAAAGTCTTAGAATGTTCCACACCCTGAGACAATGTCCAATGGGGGGGTATTGTGTCGAAAACCAAAAAGTATTTGTTAAGGTCTTAGAATGTTCCACACCCTGTGACAAAGTCCAAGGGGGGGGTATTGTGTAGAAAACCAAAAAGTATATGTTTTACCACAACTTTAGTCAAAGTCTTAGAATGTTCCACACCCTGAGACAATGTCCAATGGGGGGGTATTGTGTCGAAAACCAAAAAGTATTTGTTAAGGTCTTAGAATGTTCCAAACCCTGTGACAAAGTCCAAGGGGGGGGGTATTGTGTAGAAAACCAAAAAGTATATGTTTTACCACAAATTTAGTCAAAGTCTTAGAATGTTCCACACCCTGAGACAAAGTCCAAGGGGGGGGTATTGTGTAGAAAACCAAAAAGTATATGTTTTACCACAAATTTAGTCAAAGTCTTAGAATGTTCCACACCCTGAGACAAAGTCCAAGGGGGGGTATTGTGTAGAAAACCAAAAAGTATATGTTTTACCACAAATTTAGTCAAAGTCTTAGAATGTTCCACACCCTGAGACAAAGTCCAAGGGGGGGGGGGGGTATTGTGTCGAAAACAAAATAGTATATGTTTTACCACAACTTTAGTCAAAGTCTTAGAATGTTCCACACCCTTTGACAAAGTCCAAGGGGGGGGGGTATTGTGTCGAAAACCAAAAAGTATTTGTTAAGGTCTTAGAATGTTCCAAACCCTGAGACAAAGTCCAAGGGGGGGGTATTGTGTAGAAAACCAAAAAGTATATGTTTTACCACAACTTTAGTCAAAGTCTTAGAATTTTCCACACCCTGAGACAATGTCCAATGGGGGGGTATTGTGTCGAAAACCAAAAAGTATTTGTTAAGGTCTTAGAATGTTCCAAACCCTGTGGCAAAGTCCAAGGGGGGGGTATTGTGAAAACCAAAAATTATTTGTTAAGGTCTTAGAATGTTCCAAACCCTGAGACAAAGTCCAAGGGGGGGGGTATTGTGTCGAAAACCAAAAAGTATTTGTTAAGGTCTTAGAATGTTCCAAACCCTGAGACAAAGTCCAAGGGGGGGGTATTGTGTCGAAAACAAAATAGTATATGTTTTACCACAACTTTAGTCAAAGTCTTAGAATGTTCCACACCCTTTGACAAAGTCCAATGGGGGGGTATTGTGTCGAAAACCAAAAAGTATTTGTTAAGGTCTTAGAATGTTCCAAACCCTGTGACAAAGTCCAAGGGGGGGTATTGTGTCGAAAACCAAAAAGTATTTGTTAAGGTCTTAGAATGTTCCAAACCCTGAGACAAAGTCCAAGGGTGGGGTATTGTGTCGAAAACAAAATAGTATATGTTTTACCACAACTTTAGTCAAAGTCTTAGAATGTTCCACACCCTGAGACAAAGTCCAATGGGGGGTATTGTGTAGAAAACAAAAAGTATATGTTTTACCTACAACTTTAGTTAAAGTCTTAGAATGTTCCAAACCCTGTGACAATGTCCAATGGGGGGGTATTGTGTCGAAAACCAAAAAGTATTTGTTAAGGTCTTAGAATGTTCCACACCCTGTGACAAAGTCCAAGGGGGGGGTATTGTGTAGAAAACCAAAAAGTATATGTTTTACCACAACTTTAGTCAAAGTCTTAGAATGTTCCACACCCTGAGACAAAGTCCAAGGGGGGGTATTGTGTCGAAAACAAAATAGTATATGTTTTACCACAACTTTAGTCAAAGTCTTAGAATGTTCCACACCCTGAGACAAAGTCCAAGGGGGGGGGGGGTATTGTGTAGAAAACCAAAAAGTATATGTTTTACCACAACTTTAGTCAAAGTCTTAGAATGTTCCACACCCTGAGACAATGTCCAATGGGGGGGTATTTTGTCGAAAACCAAAAAGTATTTGTTAAGGTCTTAGAATGTTCCACACCCTGAGACAAAGTCCAAGGGGGGGGTATTGTGTAGAAAACCAAAAAGTATATGTTTTACCACAACTTTAGTCAAAGTCTTAGAATGTTCCACACCCTGAGACAAAGTCCAAGGGGGGGGTATTGTGTCGAAAACCAAAAAGTATTTGTTTTACCACAACTTTAGTCAAAGTCTTAGAATGTTCCAAACCCTGTGACAAAGTCCAAGGGGGGGGGGTATTGTGTCGAAAACCAAAAAGTATTTGTTAAAGGTCTTAGAATGTTCCAAACCCTGAGACAAAGTCCAAGGGGGGGGTATTGTGTAGAAAACCAAAAAGTATATGTTTTACCACAAATTTAGTCAAAGTCTTAGAATGTTCCACACCCTGAGACAAAGTCCAAGGGGGGGGGTATTGTGTAGAAAACCAAAAAGTATATGTTTTACCACAAATTTAGTCAAAGTCTTAGAATGTTCCACACCCTGAGACAAAGTCCAAGGGGGGGGTATTGTGTCGAAAACAAAATAGTATATGTTTTACCACAACTTTAGTCAAAGTCTTAGAATGTTCCACACCCTTTGACAAAGTCCAAGGGGGGGGGGGGTATTGTGTAGAAAACCAAAAAGTATATGTTTTACCACAACTTTAGTCAAAGTCTTAGAATGTTCCACACCCTGTGACAATGTCCAAT